>JAWQEG010003691.1:57500-126662 GCA_033782935.1 Petrolisthes cinctipes | reverse complement strand
TATACTCTACACACACACACACACCGTTTATATTATTACACACACGAGAGAGAGAGAGAGAGAGAGAGAGAGAGAGAGAGAGAGTGAGAGAGAGAGAGAGAGAGAAGAGAGAGAGAGAGAGAGAGAGAGGAGAGAGAGAGAGAGTGTGTGTGTGTGTGTGTGTGTGTGTGTGCAATCTCAATCCATCATATCTCCCCAAAAAATCCAGGAACTCGTCTCTCTGCCTTCTTTATCCCCACCTACTACACACACACACACACACACACACTTAAGTTATACAGGTAGATATAGTACCGTACACCATATTATTATCATCTCCTCTCTCTCTCTTCTCTCTCACACGTAAACACCCACAAACATACTCCATATTATCACCCCCCCCTCTCTTTCTCTCTCTCACACACACACAACGTAAACATCACCAACAGTACTCCATATTATCACCCCCTTCCCCCCCAGTTTTATTTAATCCACACAGGACAGGTTTTTTACACACCACCCCCACAAAAAAAAAAGGCATGATTTGATTAACAGAGACGATATTGTGGTTTGAAAATAAAATAAAAGTAAAAAAAAATATTATGGTCACGATAGATAGTACAGTAGTTTGAAAAAACTTTATGTAAAATATATGATCAATAGAGGTAGTTAAAAGAATAAAAGTAAAAAAAAATAAAATAACAGCAAAATATATATATTAACTCCGTATCCCCACTTCATTTTCCTACAGTACCAATTTCACCAATACAATGTTTACATAACATACGGTACATATAGACATTAAGGACCCTGTGATCGTTTATGAGAATTGGAGACTTCTGATTCTTCCTGACTCTGCCACGAAACAAGCTCCTTCCCTATAGTTGATGTTTCGTGGCATAATTTGGAGGACTCGTTAACCTCCAATTTTCAGACTACATCACAGGGTCCCTTAAGGAAATAGTACAGTGTTGGTGGTATATCTGAAGCAAATGATTCCTCCAAACAACAGGCCACCATCATTTATGTTAATCTGGTCCTGTTTGTTTCCTGGCATACTTTGAGGAATCAAGGCACTCCAATGTACCAAAAAAAGTATACTATCCCCTTAATTACATATATACAAAGTTCACATAAAGTACATATAAATAATAATAACAACTCAAAAATGACACTTACCTTAATTGAGCAACTTACCTGTTATAGTAAAGCCTTGTTGCTGTTGTTGTTGTTTTTGTTTTATGGGTGTGTATTATACAGTACTATACAACAATATATACTCTAATTGAAATTATATATCCCTAGTGTTAGTTATTGCTATACGTTACAATACACCCCGTAGAACAAAATATACTCTTAGCTAAATTATATACCCCTAGTGTAAGTTATTGCTATATGTAGTGATATGCCCTGTAGTGCTATGGGTGTGTATTATAATGTGTTATTATTACTGTAGACACATACATGCAAACATAAATGCATAATATTGACATCCCAGCCTCACCTACTCAAAACCCTTCATCAGTATACATAACTAAGAGGGTAATAATACACTTTGCTACATTGGAGCATCTTGATTCCTCAAAAAAAGTATGCCAGGCAACAAACAGGACCAGATTAACAAAAATAATGATGACCTGTTGTTGCTTGGAATAGTTTGGAGAAATCAGTTGCTCCAGATATTAATGACTAATGCATTACTGAAGACCCTCGATAATATACAATGAATATGAATATTTGTAGTGGTGGATACGAGTATGTATTCACTGTATAATATAATTAAGGGTCTACTGTAAAAATTAACGTATCTTAAAAATTTTCAGTAGTAGAGGACTGGGGTTTTGAAAGAGAGAGACAGAGAGAATTTTTGTTAACTACATTGCGAACTTTTCACTGATAAAATAAGATAGAGTATAAGACTAAAGCAAAGCAACACTCACCCTCCTTCTGGGATGTCGACGAATGATACTGGTAGTGGGTGTAGTGGTGGTATTGGTATTGGGACGTGCTTCATTGGCCAGTGCAGAGAACAGGGTACCGGCACGAGACACCACGATACCACTGTTGTTGTTGTTGTTGTTGATGATGTTTTTATTAGTGGTGGGGGTGTTGGTAGGGGTGGATGAGGGAGGGGTGGATGAGGGAGGGGTGGAGAAGGGGGTGGTGGGTGATAGGGATGATGATGGTGGGGTACCGGTAGTGCCATTGGTACTGGTACCGGGCAGGTGGTGGAGGGAAGGTGATGTTGATGAAGGAGAGGTACTGGTGGTTTGGTGGTGGTGATGGTGGTGGTGGAGGGAAGATGTTGTTGTTATTGTTGATGATGATGGAGAGATATTGTTGATGTGATGGTGATGGTGGTGTAGTGGTGATAATGGTGATCGTGGTGATGGTGGTAATAGTAAGGGTGATAGGTGTGCATGGCTTCGTGGTGAGTTTACTGGTGACCCTCTTGGTGAACCTTTAAGAGGGAAGGTGTCTGAGGGAAGGCGTAGAAGCTCCTTGGTGTCTATGCGCTCCCCTGAGAAAAACAATTTTACATTTGTATTAATACTGTATCATATTTTAGTACTGAAAACTTATCAATGTACAGAAGTGAGCATAAATTTTCTCTCTCACTCTGTCTTTTCTTTACACTTCATGTTATGTTCATTACTTTATTAATTTATTCATCAAATATCCAAGAGAATACTGTATTATATTATATTTTATCTATGAAAAGTTGTCAGTGTAGTTACTATGGAATAATGTAATCAACTATTTTTTTTTTTTTTTTTTTTTTTTTAGAAGCAATCATAATTTCTTAACAAGCTATGAGAAACTCAGACACATTATTTAAGGAGGCATAATTATAACGGAGTGCTGTTGTTCTTATAAAAATAATGAATGTTTACCTTTTGTAATGGAATGGAGAATCTCACTACACCACTGTCTCTCCCCAGGCTGAGACATAAACTCCCTGAAGAGAGCATCTGTCACTCCCTGTAGGTTGCACAGCTTCAGAGTCATTGTTTATTTACCTGCAAAGAAATTGATGCTTATAATTATCACCCAATATGTTTTACCTCACCCACAACTTTAAATTGACAAGCTGGTATAGTAATTATTAAGGGACCCTGTGATGTAGTCAGAAAATTGGAGGTAAATAAGTCCTTCAAATATTACCACGAAACACACACACCTAGCCCATATGGAAGGAGCTTGTTTCGTGGTATACTCAGGAGGAATCAGAAGCCACCAATTTTCATACACAATCAGAGGGTCCTTAAACATACCCTTCAATGAAAAGGAATTTCATCACTAAATTCACACTGTAATATAATGGCAACCCAGTGACAAAGAGAACTAAGAAGTAGTTTAATAATGTTTATGGTTTATTAATTGTTATGGTGATGGTATACCAGTATGGACAAAACAAAATATTATTTCCACAATAAATGGATGTTAAAATAACAAGTATAACTTTACTATCAGACATTACACAACCCTTTTTAACTAATACATTTTTATAGTGTATCTTTCTCTGTTTTCAATTATTTTGACATGTCTGACCCAGTTTGGTCCCAGTAACTTGTCACTGTTAGGTCCCAATTTGGTCACAGTAGTTTGTCACTATTAGGTCTCAGTTTGGTCCTGGTAGTTTGTCACTGTTAGGTCTCAGTTTGGTCCTGGTAATTTGTTTCTGTTAGGTCCCGGTAGTTTGTCTCTGTTAGGTCCCGGTAGTTTCTCACTGTTAGGTCTCAGTAGTCTGCCCTGGTTTGGTCCTGGTAGTCAGGTGTGGTCCAGGTAAGGTTAGGTAGGGTCAGGCTAATTCCTAATTTCCCCCTTTGAAATGGGAAATGCCATAGATGAAAATAATTTTATAATGGTATAAATGAATTTAGTGGGTACTAAGAACAGTAATAAAGTAAAGGAATTATTTTCGAATTACACATGCGCGAGATATCTGATTTTCACTGTGATATACGTTCTTATGGTCAAATTTCCGTAAGTTTGATACAGGTCTTACCTTGTGCAACTCCCAGTAGTCTGCTAAGTTTAGATCCCGGTAGTCAGTTAAGGTTAGGTCCCTGTAGTCTGCTAAGGTTAGGTCCCTGTAGTTAGTTAAGGATAGGTCCCAGTAGTCTGCCACAGTGCAGATTAGGTTAGGTTAGGTCAGCCTAATTAAAAAACAGACTAATATTATTTGTACTCGTTAATAATTGGAAAATCCGATCCAACTTTTGTCAAAAGCTGGGTGATGGGGTATGGCCAAAACAGGATATTTACACAATTAATGGATGTTAAAATACAACGAATCACATGAAAAACTATGTTTTGTCTGAAAATCTCGCACATGTGTAACTCGGAAAATTTACCAAAACTTGGCTTAGGTTAGGCTTTTATAAAGGAAGATGTCTCCCCCTTCCTACCAACACTTCAGTAGAGATAGATAAGAGTACATTTAATAGAGAGAGAGAGAGAGAGAGAGAGATAAGAGTACATTCAGTAGAGAGAGAGATGAGTATATTTAGTACTCCCGGTAGTCTGCTAAGGTTAGGTCCCGGTAGTTAGTTAAGGTTAGGTCCCGGTAGTCTGTAAGAGTACATTCAGCAGAGAGAGAGAGATAGGAAAGAATACCTTAATAATAATAATAATAATGCCGGTATTAAGTTTGTTTTTGTAAAGGAAGCACCAACAAGCCTCGCCCCTCCTACCACTTCAATATAAATAATAATAATGTCCTTATGTCCTTCTATCACCTCTCACATCAACTCTCACATGTCTCTCACACTCACCTCGTGTATATCCCCGGGTAATCCAAGCATCAACTCAATCAACAAGGCGGAAAATGAGCAAAACACAACTTATAATGTGATGCGATGCGATGTTGTTTAAGGACATAGGAAGCTTTTAACTTTTCCAACGGCACTACCTACTTACTTGTTTGTTTTGATTTTCATATCGTATTTCTTACTCTACTTCCTTTTTTCTTCTTCGTAAAAATAACTCTTATAATTCCTGAAATTTAGTTACCAAAATTAATGTATAATGTATCTTTAACTTTTTTTTTTTTCACTTTCAATATGGAACTGTGGGGCGCTAAATAACTGACAGGCTGCCTGACTCTTGCCTGTCCGGCCTCACCTGCCTACAGGCCCCACACACGATTTATTAGTGTCGATTCCACAGGGGTTTATTTTGGTTTGCAAGAACCCTAATGAAAGAAACTGAACTGTGTGAATGACTCATAAGTAAATTATTGGATGAATTTGAGGACTCCACTATGAAACTATCGTAATAAAGGAACTACCTGACAGATTTTGTCGATATGGATACTGAGTTTGTTTCATAAAATTAAGACTGACATTTGCGGTTGGAGAGGATCCTAATAAACCAAAGCCACTATGAAATCGGCCCTAAAAGACTGACAAGTGTGGTTGGGGAGGATCTTAACAAACCAAAGCCACGGTGGAATCGGCCCTCAGTCCATGGTTCAGTCGGCCTCACGTCTCTGGCTCAGTGTTTGCGGAACTCTATGGATGTTCCTCTAACCACTTTACTATCTATCTATCTATCTATAGCTTTGACGCCTCATTCCCTCCAGGAACTATCCCCAAGGGGGTGGCCACGGCAGAAGTGTCTCCAGTTTTCCCTGTTCCAACACTCCCTCCTTACTTGGTCAAACCCTACTCTGCCCCTCACGTTTCTATCCTTTACATACTCTTCCACTCTGTTCTGCTATCTAACTGGAGTTCTGCCTCTCACACCAGGTCCCACAACTTCACTTCCAAACACCTTCTTTACAAACTCCACACCTTGCATTCTCTCTACATGTCCAAACCATCTCAGTGTATTACGCTTCAATCTCTTAGCCATTCCACATTCAATACCAATTCCCTTCTCACTCATACCACACTTCTCATACACACTCTCATTACTTTCTCCATCCCATCTAGTAATTCCACATGCTCCTCTCAAGTAACTCATTTCCACTGCACCTATTCTAGACTGATGAGCCCTACTCCATGTCCATGTCTCTGACGCATATGTCAGTGTTGGCAGGATTATACTATTTCGTAGTCCCCTTTTTACTTCCATACTCACACTTCTACCCTTCATAATCCTCCCCAGTGATCCTATGTCCTGTCTACCCCTCACTGCTCTCTCCCTAATTTCTCCTTCCATACTTCTATGTTTACACAGAACTGTACCCAGGTACTTAATCTCCTTCACTTCCTCCATCATCTCACCCCTCAGAGTTATCTCACACTTCGTCCCAGTTGGTATTCCCACTCTGTAAGGTGTAGCAAAGTCAATCACTTCAGTCTCTGCTCTCTCAAATACCATCACTTTACTTTTACCAACATTCACCTTCAGTTTCCTTCGTTTACACACTGACTGAAACTCGTCTACCACTCTCTGTAACTCCCTTTCACTCTCAGCCATCAATACAGGGTCATCCGCAAATAAACTTGCAACCAAGGACCAAGTTGCTTCATTCAGCCTCAACTTCACCCCCAGGCCATTCACTTTGGAATTTCATCTCTCATACAACCATCCATATATATATTGAACAGCCATGGTGACATAACACACCCGTCTCAGCCCTACACTAATATTAAAACTCTCACTTTAGATCACCCTCTACCTGTACACATGCTTTTGCATCTGCAAAAAAAGCCTCAATGCTCTTCAGCAAAGACCCCCCACCCCCAACACCATAAATTCTCAACACTTCTGTCATAGCTCTTCTATCAACCCTATCATATGCCTTCTCCAAGTCCATCAAGGCAGCATACAACTTCCTACCCTTCCCAGTAGATTTCTCCACTATTGATTTTAATCCAAATATCTGGTCCACACATCCTCTACCCTTTCTGAAGCCTCCCTGCTCCTCACCAACTTTATTCCGTTACTTCAACCAGTCTTTCAGTAAGAACCTTCCCATACACCTTCCCCAGTACACGAAGAAGGCTTATTCCCCTATAGCTACCACATTCATCCTTCCTCCCCTTCCCCTTATACAAATGCACAATTATGGCTCTCCTCCAATCCTCTGGCACCTTTACCACTTAAAGAAATACTTTATAAGGTATTCATATATACTGGTGATGAATAAAGGAAGGTTCATGAAACCTGAGATAATTATGTTACCCATCACTCTCTCTGAGTAATGACGGTAAATTTATAGTTTTAGCTAACCACGAAATAAGGAAATTTTATGTTGTCATTCACTAATATAGACAAATAAGATGGTTAATTTTTTGTAGTTTTCACCACCCAAAACCCCTGAAATTAATGGATAGTTAATTTGGTATAAATGGGTATATCCAGAATAAAGCATTTCCTAATAAAATGAATGTTTAAAACATAGGAAAATACCCTACTTAAACATTGGTTAAGGGTTTTGGCACCCCTTCGTCCCAATTTATTTATGCGCATTAGTTAGAAGAGGCACGTCAAAGAGAGAAGATGAAGAGAAGGAAAGTGCAATAAAGATGTTGGTGAAAGAGAGAATAGAGAAAAGTCTTCAATAGTGTAATAAATGTAATTATATACAGTTGTGGCACATAGTCCTTGATCAGGGTGTATGAGGAAGTCTGGTAAAGGATTATGTGCCACAACTGTACCACAAGTTATAATGGTGTGTATACAAGGAAAACCACATACATTATTACCAGAGAGAAACACACACTTAGTTAATGGAAGATTACAGTGTTGGTAATAGTGTGTGTACAGGGAAAACTACATTATTACCAGAAGCACATACCAAATTTGGAGTAAATGATTCCTCCAAACTATTCCAAACAACAGGATACCATCATATTATTTATGTTAATCTGGTCCTGTTTAGTGGCATACTCTGGAGGAATCAGGAAACTTCCAATTCACCAAAAAAAGAATTTACACTTACCACCACCGACTGTACCTGTTATTAATGCTGACTACTGTATGTACATATCCAAAAATAAATGAATAAATAAATTCTTTGATGTTATATCTATTTCTAATCAGTATATATAAATATGTATATTTATTTGTTTTTCTATTAATGACAAAATAACATTATTGAAGGGGGTAATAATAATAATACACTTGTGGTACATTGGAGTGCCTCGATTCCTCCAAAGTATGTCAGAAAACAGGACCAGATGAATGAAAATAATAATGGCATCCTGTTGTTGTTGTTGTTGCTTGGAATAGTTTTTCGGAGGAATCAGTTGCTCCAGATTTACCAACATAGTAAAATATATTTTTTTCTTTATTTTGTTTTATTCTAAATACAGTTTAATTTCATTGTCAATAGTTTTATTCATACATACATAACATTCTTTTAACTGTGACAATACTCAGAATTAATATTAAAAAAGTCCAATAAATGAGAAAGTAATCCTGTAAATAAAAAAAGTCCTGTAAATGAAAAAATAGTCTTTAAAAAAAAAAAAAATAAAATAAAATAAAATAAAAAAATAAATAAATAAATAAAATAAAAGTGGACTGTTTGTTCTCATGTTGAACATTCTTTTAGGGGAGGGTACAGTTTTGGCATTTTTGGTGATAATGATTCCTCCAAACTATTCCAAGCTACAGGCCACCATTATTTTAGTTAATATGGTCCTGTTTCCCGTTATACTTTGGAGGAATCAAGGCACTCCAATGTATCCAAAGTATACTCTGCCCTTAAAGTGTGGTGCGAATCATGGCATATGAAACATCTTATATAAAGGGAATACTGTACTGGGAACATAAGAAATAAGTGTGTATGTGTGTGTGTATGTTAACACCATATATACATACATCATTATATTCATTATATTAAATATACATATATGGAAGACAGCTGCACCATCAAACAAACACATGTTATCAAGGGGGATAGTTAATAATACATTTTTGGTACATTGGAGTGCCTTGATTCCTTCAAAGTATGCCAGGAAACAGGATCAGATAAATAAAATAATGGTGGTCTGTTGTTGCTTGGAATAGTTTGGAGGAATCAGTTGCTCCAGATTTACCAGCAACACTGTACTTCCAATATTGGTGACAAATCTGGAGTAACTGCTTCCTCCTAACTATTCCAAGCAATAACAACAGCCGGATACCATTACAGTATATTCATTAATTGGTGCCGTTTGTTTTCCAACATACTTTGGAGGAATCAAGGCACTCCAATGTACTCAAAGTGTATTATTAATTACCCCTTTAATTAATATCATCTCATGGAAAACTTAATTAAGTAGAAAATATCATATATATCACATGCATTTGTATAATAATGTATTCAGTATAATAATGTATACAATATAATAATGTATACTGTATGATAACATATAACAATGTATACTGTATAATGACATAATAATGTATACTGTATAATAACATATGATAATGTATACTGTATAACAACATATAATATTGTATACAGTATATTATATATCCTACTGTACAATATAATAATGTATACTGTATAATACTGTATACAATAAAATAATGTATAACAATATACAATGAATAATAATGCAAAAAAAATAAATATAAAACATTAACTACGGATCCTTTAATAAAAATAACATAATGTGCAGCAAAACAGACTGATTGTCTATATTATGGAGATTATTAAACTTCAGTCAACTCTCTATAATATACATTTAATAATATATATTCATTTTGTATATATCTTGATCAATTCCCTTCCTTTCCATTCACATTTCTCTCCTTCATACATACTCTTTTACACTGTTCCAACATTCTCTCCCTCACACATACTCTTTCACACTCTGCTAACATTCGTTCATCTACCCCTCAGACTTCTCTCCCTCACATACTCTTTCACACTGTTCCAACGCTCCCTCCTTTACCCTTCCTTATGTTTCTCTCTCTTACCAACACTTTCACACTGTTCCAACACTCCCTCCTCTACCTCTCACATTTCTCTCTTATATACTCTTCCTACACTGTCACTCACACTAGAGACCCTATATAAGAGAGATTGGACAGCCGCCATCTTTGTTCCACTTTCTATTTTCCATGATGCCTCTCACGTTTGTATAGAAAAAATGTAATCTCCTGCCGACATACAACGGCAAAATGTTGACGAAAATTGCATTCTTTCCATATACAAGTATATATTTTCAAATACTAAAAGATACCTGAAGTTATAAATCCTATTGTACGTTATGTAGGCGTTATTTTAAAGCACACGATAGGACGTGACGAGTTGCCAGACGACGCTACTAAACCGAGACGTTTGACTGAAAGATGACAGCAGTAGTCAATGTGTTTAGGGTATCTGTGAAACCTTAGATACTACGGTTAGTTTAATGAATTTTTATGTGAAACTTATTTCCGTAGGGGTATTACCAACGTTTACATACTACTGTTTACATAAATATGAGGGAATTTTTTGTCACAATGGAATGGTTAAGTTCAGTATCATATTACTGATTTGTCACCATACATTTCAGCATTCTGTAAGGCTTAGGAAAGTTTTCAAGGAACATTTATATTGAGTTGAAGATAGACTAAAAAATATCTTTGCTGGTTTATCTAAAGAAGGTATTATGTAAATATAACAACATTCTACTGAGTAATCAGTCACGCATCATAGTCAAGGCAAAATATACAGGGTGTCCGGAATTTTTTGCCCGAAAATTTGGCAAATGCATCCTTTATTAATTCTGAAAAGAAAATACTCTATTGATATTGTCTTTTTTTTCTCTAGTTTAGCGGTATTCCCTCACTGATGCTTCAGCACTCCATCCACAAAAGCCGTAGATGAGCACCATATCTGTGTACTCAGCGTTGGTGAAGGTGAATGGCATTGTAGTGAAATGAGTGGGAGAACGCCGTAGAATACTTCTTCCTTCCACCCTGGCTACAGGAGAATGCTGCTGGGTGTCAGGGCCGGTATTCACAAAGCATTTTAGAGTTTGGACTTGTTCGTATGTTTGCAATTCTGACCTCACCATAGTGTTTCAGGTTCATTTCGAAGCAGTGAATGGTTTTGTTATTCTATTTGTGTGAGCTTTTATTAAGAATTCGAAGCAGTGCCGGGTCCTAGTCCTTGCCATGAATAAATGCTTACGAACAAAATTTTAAGTCAAGAGTGAACTTTGTTTTTGTGAATACGGCTCCAGGTGTGGCAGTGACTGTGGCAGACGGTGAGGCGGCAAATCACTCCACCCCTCGGGTACCATCTGCCGTATAACCTACTTATTTTATTCGAATTTCTTGAACTTTATAAAGCCTACCCTGTTTTCAAGTGACATACTCTTGTATAAAAATGTCCTGTCTAATGATTATTGATTGATAAGTATAACACAGTTTTGAGAATAACGTGTAAAATTTGAAATAAAATGTACGTTTATTCCGACTTGGCAACTCAACGGGCTGCGGGGCGCGGCGCGGGGCTGCCTCTGTGTACATTACCTAACGTTCTGTCACACATTTAAATGTCTCAATTACCGCTAAACTAGAGAAAAAAAAAGACAATATCAATAGAGTATTTTCTTTTCAGAATTAATAAAGGATGCATTTGCCAAATTTTCGGGCAAAAAATTCCGGACACCCTGTATATTGTGCCGAACCTGCTAGCATGCAGAGACGAGTTGGAAAAAAAAATGGCACCCCATTCAACCAGCCAATCAGCGAGCAGCAAAAATTTTGGCTGTCCAGTCTCTCTATACAGGGTCTGTAACTCACACCATCATCATCAATACCTCATTATGTGATAAATTTAATCATCTAATATTGAGGGTCAACTATTGTAGTTTTTCAACTTCAATGTCAAATACAGTATTAAATCTTTTGTACGCGGCTGCAAAAATTGTACTATAAAAATATATACAACAATACTATATACTGTTTATATATATATATATATATATACCAGTATATCTCTATTATTAATTATTATTACATATTTTTAAATGTTTGTTTATATAAAAGGTTATCATACAAAGATCTAAATAATACCGGTACTGTTAATAATAACAACAATAATATGCTTTAGGTACTTTGGAGTGCCTTAATTCCTCCAATCCAATATATGTCTGGAAACAAACAGGACCAGATGAAAAAAAATAATGGTGTCCTGTTGTTGTTGCTTGGAAAAGTTTGGAGGAATCAGTTACTCAAGATTTACCCCCAACACAGTACTACCCTTAAAGGGGTATTCTTTTGAGGGAAATTGGAAGGCTACTGATTCATCCAAACTATTTCAAGCAACATCAACAACAGGACACCATTATATTTATTTATTGGTCCAGTTTGTTTGCTGAAATACTGTTGGAGGAAGCAAGGAACTCCAATGTACCTAATATAATTGTATTACCTCCTTAAGCTCAATATACATATAAATACCATGTATATATAGTGTGACATATAAGAGTATTTAAAGAGCATTATTACACCACTTACCGTATCAATGTGTGCGTGCGTGTGTGTGTGTGTGTGTGTGTGTGTGTGTGTGAGTTTTATGTGTACATATTACAGTGTGCAAGGGAATACATGGTACACACAGAGTTGGTGGAATTTTCACTGTATTTGGGGTTGTGGTCGAGTTTTGAACCAATGATGAGATTCTTGAGGTTACAGTAATTGGTACCAAAGTCTATCACAGCGTACGAAGCAGTCGATTCACTTGCACCCTGTCAAATATAATAATATTAATTCCCGGTACATAGAAAGAGACTGCCTGAAACAATATATAAAATAAATTAAAATATGCATTGAGAGAGAGAGAGAGAGAGAGAATGAAAGGAAAAAAAAGTGTAGAGAGAGAGAGGGTTTGATTCACTTACACTGAAAAAAAATAATAAAATAAACATAAATAAATACACCTTGGTCTCATATAGAACGTGTTCACATAGAACGATTCTCGTATAGAACGAGCGACCAAAATATTAGCTTAAAATTATTTTATAAAACGATTGCATCCATGGTGGCGAAAATAAGTGAAGCAAATCCGAGGAGTTCTTATACAAAACGAGCTAAATCATAATGAACGTGTCAGGAAATGACATCACTGGCGTCTGCACAGTGTGGGTGAGTGTGTTGCCACCACTTCTCCCGCTCTTTCCCCCTTCCTAGTGTTGCCAGGAGCAAGGAAATTTCTCTGTTTTAGGGAATTTTGAAATACACACGGGGAAATTATATAAAGATTGTTCAAAAGTAAACAGGGCAAGTCTTACCAGAAGAAATACCAAAAAGACCGTCAATGTTCAAGAGTAAACAGGGAATTATTGAGGCATAAAGGGACATTCTAAAGTTGAAGTTAGGGAAATTTCGTGTGTGACTCGCTCGTTTTAAGTGATTACGAGTTAACCACCAGCTTCAACACTCAGTCATGCCAGGTCGTGCATTTACAAAACGGAAGGCCATATCCTTCGATATAAAGAAGTTATTTCTCGGAAAGAGAAAGGAGAAGGAAACACCAGCGTATGGTTAATAAAAGAAAACAAACGATGATCACACGCTATCTCCCCCCCTACCACCTCCACCACCACAGATGCCGCCGACTAGTCTCACGGTCTCTGTCACATGAGTCGCCTGCGAAAACCTTAATACGAATTGTAATATGCATTTTACATACATCCCTGTAGGATTAAGGCAAGAAAAACCTTGAAAAGTATTTTATGTTAATTTCAGGGACAATTTTGGTGACTGATCGACCACTTGTCGTTTTCCCCATAGGTTACGCGTATCACATAGAACGATTTCACATAAAACGACGTCTTCTATTGACCTATTGGACGTTTTATACGAGACCGAGGTGTACATACATACATACAAGTATTTACCTGTAGTAATAATAATAATGAGTGTGTGTGTAAGAGAGAGAGAACGTAAGAAAAGTTGGGTGTATGAGAGAGAGAGAGAGAAAGAAAGTAAAATGTTTGTGTGTGTGTTCTTACCTATTTGTATCTTTACAGGATTGAGTCAACCTCGTAATGTCCCATTTTTTAAAACCCAATTATTATATTTTTCTTCAAAGTTATATAAGTTTTTGTATACACCACTTCTTCCAGTAATGAGTTCCATTGATCTATTACTCTATTTGGATCTATTGATCTATTACTCTATTTGTGTGTGTGTATGTGTGAAATACATACTGTACATACCTTGACATAACAAAGTCCTCCACTTCCATCTGTGAGAGTGAAGTTAAATTTATCAACAAATGACATTACAGGGGTTATATGAAGTCCCCTTATGGTAGAGCCTTCTTCACCAACATACTGGAAAAAAAAAAATACATATATAATTAATGAACTTCTCTATGTTAACTTTTGAAAGTCAGTGCTACTTTATAACTTGCTTTAGTTAAATCAATATTACAAGCAAATAATCATACTCTTTTAACACACTGCGTTCTTTTCTATGCCTGAATACAGCTTTCTTGAGGGCCCTGTGATCGTGTGATAATTGAAGACTTCTGATTCCTCCTGACTATACCACGAAACAAGCTCCTTCCATATAGGTGGTGTTTCTTGGCAATATTTGAAGGACTCATTTACCTCCGATTTTCTGACTACATTACAGGGTCCCTTAATAGCCTCAACTTTGTCTACAATGTCCTTGTTTTGTTTCACTCCCCTCCCTTCTCTCACCTCATAATTACACTGTTGTTTTGTGGTGCAGTCATCGGTGCTCCAAAGTTTGATTTGGTTGATCAATGTGGACTTCACATCACTACAAGTATCGTCAAAAGTCCTGTTTGGAATAAAAAAAACAACAACATTATATTAGTTGAAAATATTATATTATTATAAAGAATAGCAATAATGTTTCCTTTGTTTTCAACTGTTTGTATTTTGTACATTTTTTATTTTTTATTTTCATATTTTGTATATTTATATACTGTATTTTTGTATTTATATACTTTAGTATTTTGTATATGTGTGTGTGTGTAACTGTATAAATATGTGAATGTGTAACTGTATATGTTGTCTACACTGTCCTTAAAAATACACATATAACTGTATATAGGGGAGGTGGTTGAGTGGTTAGTGTTCTGAACTCGTAACCAATAGGTCGGGAGATCAATTCCTCTCAGGTGAGGGGCTGAGAATATTTACTCCTCCAAATCGAGTTTGAGGCACTAACTATAAGGCCACCGAACATCATAAAACACCCTCGCTGTTACCATAACATCTGCAGTATTTCGGAAATACCCTCACTTCCCACCCTCTGTGGCTGGGTACCAGTTCGGAAGTCATGACATGTGTGTGTGTGTGTGTGTAGCAGTTAACCTGGATACGGTAATGAGCTTGATGAAGCCTATATCCAGTGTCGGAACATATAAAAAAAAGAAAAAAAATGTATGTATGTGTTCGTGACTGAATATATATATACAGTATGTGTTTGTGTGTGTGACTGTATAAGTATGAGTGTTTACCGTATATTCTCTAATTTTTGGTCATTTTTTTTTGTACTCACCAATCAACACGGCAAGAGGCGTGTTCGGGATACGGAAAGAAAGCCGAGAAGAGACCCAAACTGGCCCCAACAATTAATACCACAGCGAGTAACAACAAACAACAACACTTACAACACCCTGAAAGAAAAAAGGAAGGTTAGGGTATTGGCAGAACACACACACTGAAAGAAAAGAAGATTAGGGTATTGGTAGAACACACACACACACACTGGAAGAAAAAAGGAAGGTTAGGGCATTGGTAGAACACACACACAAAATATATACAATGAATAATAAATACTCATCAGTATATACCCGCACACACACACACAGTAAACCCAGGATATATAATGTACAATAAATACTCGTATATACACACACACACACGGTAAACCCAGGATATATAATGAAAAATAAATACTCATATATACACACACAGTAAACCCAGGATATATAATGAAAAATAAATACTCGTATATACACACACACACACAGTAAACCCAGGATATATAATGAAAAATAAATACTCGTATATACACACACACACACACAGTATAACCAGGATATAGATGAATAATATATACTGGAATTATTTTCGAATTACACATGTGCGAGATATCTAATTTTCACTGTGATATACTTTCTTATTTTCTTCTATGGTATTTCCTTCGCAAATGCCCCATTTCCAAGATATTCAAATGGGGAATTTTAAATTAGCCAGACCTTACCTAACCTTACCAAGACCACAGCAGACTACTGGGACCGGTATTATTACAGAAGTACTGTGTTTTTGGCTAGGATCGCACAGTGTTACCACATCCGGCTAGGTCCCGGGAATTTGCCCCAGTCACTTTATGATAGTTTACACTGGTTATATCTCGGTAAATAGTGGGTAATGATACTAAAATATATATTATAGTGAACCCAGTACTTCTGTACCCAGTACCCAGTACTTCTGTAAATTTACCTCGGGACCTAACCTGGGCAAACTACTGGGAAATAACCGTGGTAAAGCACAGGAAATGACCGGGGCAATATACTGGGACCTAGCTGGATCTGGCAACACTGCTACAAAACGGCAATTCTTTCAATAAATACCCAGAATTTTGCCCCGGTCAGTTCCTGGTACTTTACTACAGTAATTTCCCGGTAGTTTGCCCAGGTTAGGTCCCGGTAGTCTCATGCTAAGACAGTTTTCTTCTATGACATTTTCTTCGGAAATGCCTCATTTCCGAAGAAAATGTCATAGAAGAAAAATGTCTTAGTATGTTATCAATTAGTGGGTAAAGAAGGTAAACACATCGTAATAGAAAACGGCAATAGATTAAATAATTACCCTAATAAATACTTGTATATATCACTTACTTCATTTTATAATAATTAAACACCACTAAGAAATAAATGGGTTTTAGTACAGAAGTGGACCTTACTGTATAATAGATATTTTACTGTCATTACCCACTATTTTGGACCATTCTAACACACTTTTCTTCTATGGTTTTTCTTCCTCAAATGCCCCGTTTTCGAGATATGCCCCATTCCCAATACCCATAGAAACATGGGAGGCCCGATGGGAATCGGGGGTTGATGGGTGGGGGAAACATGAAATACGTATACAAAAACTGTATCCCACGCCAACGACGGATTTGCCATTCCTTTGGTCCGGACATATACAAGATTATTTTATGGGCAATTCAGGAGCGAAGGCCGTAGGCCGGAGCTCCGGCACGCAAAAAAGGAGTGGAAAGCGACCCGAAGGGTCGCTTGGAGCTCGACACGTTAGGGGAACTCACTTGATACCATATTGTTACTATAATACTACAATATCACTATATACGACTTTAATTAAGGTAGGAAGTGTATTATAAAGGCAGAACAATAGTAAAATGCGTGTTTCTATGGGTATTGGGAATGGGGCATATCTCGAAAACGGGGCATTTGAGGAAGAAACACCATAGAAGAAAAGTGTTAGAATGGTCCAAAATAGTGGGTATTGACAGTAAAATATCTATTATACAGTAAGGTCCACTTCTGTACCTTTACCAATAAATGTTTTCCCAGTGTTGTGTTATTCATTACCAAATACACACACACATCATGACATTTATTGAACCATTAAAAAATAGGAAAAAAAAGTATATAATATAATTATATATATATGTAATAAATGTAATTATATAATATCAATGTAATACTGTACACATTAAACATACTATGATATTATTAATGTTATTACCCATATTGTAGTTGTTGTATGAAGGAGTGAAGGAATAATTTACGTATTAACTTAACAATGGACAAGTGGTAACTGTGTCCAGTGTTGCCAGACCAAATGAATCACACAATGAGAATATGTCAAATTTGGGCAAAAAATCTGTAGAAATCTGTCGCCTACAAGTATTAACTCTGAAGAAAAATCTGTACATCATAAAGCAGTTTATTATACATAAAAAGGGTATTTATTGACAGAATTACCGTTTTGTAGCAGTGTTGCCAGATCCGGCTAGGTCCAAGTATTTTGCCCAGGTCATTTCCTGTACTTTACCACGGTCATTTCCTGCACTTTACCACGGTTAGGTCCCGGTAGTCTGCCCAGGTTAGATCCCGGTAGTCTGCTGTGGTCTAGGTCAGGTCAGGTAAGGTCAGGCTAATTTCAAAATGCCCCATTTGAGTATGCCCTATCTTGGAAATGGAGCATTTGTGGAGGAAATGCCATAGAAGAAAATAGTCTTAGAATACCTCCATGCCTCTAGTATATAATTAATAACTATGTGGTCCAGAGACCTGAGACTCTGAGTTGATGCTACCGGAAGTGTCCCGGTGGCCATGTTACCGTGCCATGCCATAGGCGGGAAATCAAAGATGAAGTATGTATCTTCTGGAGGTTTCATTAATTTTCCTTTTGTTTTTACTTTTTATATGTCATTATCTGTACTTTTTATGGTCAAAATCAAATTTTTATTGTTATGTGACATAAGAGTATGAAAAAATAATCACAATATGATTTAGGAGAGAACAAATACGAGTGAAATATGAACACGGACATACCGTAGGCTGGCTTTCATTTAGACTTGAACTTCATTGTATATTACTTTGACTTTGGGAATCAGCTAAAAACCCCAAGACAGTATTATATACATGTAAAATAAGGGTTCTGGTCCAAGAACCAACTAAACTATATTAGTGTAAATTAACTTATCAGTTCAAATTAAATCAATAATGAATCGATGAATGATGCATAGCCAATTATCACCATCATATTAGTAATACGTTCCCCTATAGATTTTTCAGTCGCCGTTTACTCATATTTTTTTCCTCTTGTCACCCCTGAGCCAAGAAAAAGTGTTCTTTGAGAAGTTTGAATCTTTCAGTTGTAGTTCTACTGGGATTATATAATGATAATATGCCTGTGACAGTGATGTAACGCACAAAGTATTATAGCCACTTTAAAAGCTTATCTTTCATTATCCCCGTCATTGTTCATTTCCTTATGCTTCTCTTTCATAGATATGATTGATATCGTTATATGAAATAGAAAACTAATGACAATAACAATAATATTTATTGATGACTGCATATAATATGCGTTGATACTCTCGTTTCTTGTTATTTACAATAGGAATATATCGATATCTTGCATTCATTTGTTCATAAACTATAGCATGAAGCTTACACCTTTATTAATAATGTGTAAAGAGTAAGAAAAATGTGGAAGAAATAAAAAAATAACGGCTACAGAGAAAAATTTGTGGTTATAAGGCCCCAAGTATATGGCATGGTAAGATGGCCGCGGTACCCAACACCCTGGCATCAGCATCCTAATGTAAATAATAACCTGATTGTGATTGGCAACACTGATGATGTCAAAGGTAAACAAAAGTGTGTGTGTGTGTGTGTGTTGGACAATGTCGATGTGGTAAGATCATTTCTCCTTCTGTATTTACATTAAGATAACCCTTGTATGTGTGTGTGTGTGTGTGTGTGATATGTGTGTGTGTGTGTGTGTGTATGTGTGAGTGAGATATGTGTGTGTGTGTGTATGTGGAAGTCAATCGATATGTGTGTGTGTTGTGAAAGTCAATCGATATCTGTGTGTGTGTGCGTGTGTAAGTCAATCGATATGTGTGTATGTCAATCGATATCTGTGTGTGTGTATGTGTGGAAGTCAATCGATATGTGTGTGGGTGTGTGTATGTGTGAGTGTGTTGTGAAAATCAATCGATATGTGTGTGTGTGTGTGTGTTTGTGTGTTGTGAAAATCAATCGATATGTGTGTGTGTGTGTGTGTGTATGGTGTGTGTGTGTTTGTGTGTTGTGAAAATCAATCGATATGTGTGTGTGTGTGTATGGTGTGTGTGTGTTTGTGTGTTGTGAAAATCAATCGATATGTGTGTGTGTTTAGATTATTGCGACACCGTCTGGGACCCACACACTTACAATAATATCAATAAATTAGAGTCCATACAAAACAAGACTGCAAGATGGGCCAGACGTGATTACAGACACACTACATCAGTCACTTTGCTTAAACAAGACACAAAACTAGACCCATTAGTAACACGAAGACAGATACACAGACAACAGATGGTATACAAAATCACAAACAAGTTAGTTGACATAGGCAAAGACACATATCTACACCCTACAAGTATACGATCCACTAGAGACAGCCACAACTTAAAATGCCATACATACCAGACAAACACTGATATATAATGTCTGATATATTTTGGCACTCATTCTTTCCCTTCAGCATCCAAGAGTGGAATAATCTCCCATCTCACGTAGTTAATAGCCCCACTCTTGACACGTTTAGAAATAGGATCACCAATCATTACCTCCCCAATCCTAATCCTCAACCCACAGTCCCTGACCCAATCCACCCTTATCCTAACCCTCTTCCTAATCCTGCCCTGGATCCCTAAATCCCCCGCACAACCCCCGCATATTATGCCGCCCATGAGCGGCCCTCTGCGGGACCCTAAAACTTGAACTTGAACTGTGTTGTGAAAGTCAATCGATATGTGTGTGTGTGTGTGTGCATATGTGTGTGTGTGTTGTGAAAATCAATCGATATGTGTGTGTGTGTATGGTGTGTGTGTGTGTTGTGAAAATCAATCGATATTTGTGTGTGTTGAGGAAGTCAATCAATATGTGTGTGTGTGTATGGTGTGTATGTGTGTATGTGTTGTGGAAGTCAATCATATGTGTGTGTGTGTGTGTGCATATGTGTGTGTTGTGAAAGTCAATTTGGTAATATTCAAGCGTTTGTCCATAATGTCTTTTCGACTCAAGGTTTTCAGAATGCAATGTTTAATAGTCCGTGTGTTTTTAACGAATCTGTTTTTCACATCCGTCGCTAATGAGTGTTTTTGGAGATATCACCCCCCCCCCCCCCAACCCAAGCTCTGAAAACACTCATTTTCTACATATGAACAATAGATTCGTCTAAAAAAACACTCCAGTGCATTAAATAGAACTAGGTAGACCTCACCTGACCTAACCTAACCTAATCAGGACCACGGCAAACTACCGGGACCTAACCTTAGCAGTCTACCAGGACGATGTATACACTCGGTGGCCATCTTGAAGAAAATGCCATAGAAAAAAAATAGTCTTAGAATGGTATAAATTAGTGGGTAAAGAAGGTAGAAAACAGCGAGATACTAAATAATTACCAAATCCATCTCTCTATCACCTTCTTCTGGCTCTACATGACCTCGCTGTTGCGGCGCCTATTATATATATATTAATCAAACTCACCTCTCTATCACCTTCTTCTGGCGCTATATGACCTCACTGTTGCGGCACCTAATATCAGTCAATCGTATAATCTTGTACTAACCCCCACCATATACCCCTCAGTATGATTTAAGTATTTCTATACCATTACCCAAGATTGTCCACCCCCCATACCCCCCCCCCCCGTATGAAAAGTAAGAAGGGAAATTATAAAGGAAAAGAACATTTGTAAAAGAAAGGAAAATTATAAATAAAAGGAAATTTATAAAGGAAAGGAAAATTATAAAGATTATTAAGAGCCATATTTAAGAACACTCGTACCGTGCTGTCGTATACACCATGAATGTTGTTGCATAAGGCCCTAACATTAATACAAAATTCGTAAATCACGAGGTACAATGCCATATTGATTTGGGGACTGATCATGCCAAGGGCTATATTTAAGAACGTCTGTGATGTTGACGATGGCATTGTACCAATACAATGACTCCGTTATTCCCAATACAATGACTCCGTTATTCCCAATACAATGACTCCGTTATTCCCAATACAATGACTCCGTTATTCCCAATACAATGACTCCGTTATTCCCAATACAATGACTCCGTTATTCCCAATGCAATGACTCCGTTATTCCCAATGCAAAGACTCCGTTATTCCCAATACGATGACTCTGTTGTTCATCTATGGAGTCATCATAATGATACCATGCCATCGTCAATACCATGAATGTTCTTGAATACGGCTCTGGCCAAGTACTGTACAGTATTTGTCACTCATTAATTTATTTGATAATTATTACTGTATATGCAATGCTTTGTCAGCTGTCATTATCATAATTATAACAACCATTTCCTTTATATTTCCAGATTTTTCCCACTGCATTTGTATGAAGACTTAACACATGAACAAAGGTAGGTTTGTGTATACAGTATAGTCAGCGGCAAAAGTCATGTTGCCTCACTTGGCACTTCATAAAGGTTAATCATCAAATAAACACATTCACCATACAGAAATACAATATCCAGGGGATAAATTAATATACGGTACTTCTATGTTTTTACAGTTTACGAGCTCTTGAAGCTTATATTTCTATCTATCTATCTATCTATCTATAGCTCTGACGCCTCGTTCCCTCCGGAAACTCCCCCCAAGGGGGTGGCCACGGCAGAAGTGCCTCCAGTTCTCCCTGTTCCAACACTCCCTCCTTACTTGGTCAAGCCCTCCTCTACCCTTAATGTTTCTCTCCTTTACATACTCTTCCACTCTGTTCTGCCATCTGACCGGAGGTCTGCCTCTCACACCAGGCCCTGCAACTTCACTTCCATACACCTTCTTTACAAACTCCTCACCTTGCATTCTCTCCACATGTCCAAACCATCTCAATGTATCACGCTTCACTCTCTCAACCACTCCACATTCAATACCAATTGCTTTCTCACTCATACCACACCTCTCATATACACTCTCATTACTTTCTCCATCCCACCTTGTAAGTCCACATGCTCCTCTCAAGTAACTCATTTCCACAGCACCTATTCTAGACTGATGCGCCCTACTCCATGTCCATGTCTCTGACGCATATGTCAGTGTTGGCAGGATTATACTGTTTCGTAGTCCCATTTTCACTTCCATACTCACACTTCTACCCTTCATAATCCTCCCCAGTGATCCTATGACCTGTCTACCCCTCATTGCTCTCTCCCTAATTTCTCCTTCCATACTCCCATGTTTACACATAACTGTACCCAGGTACTTAAACTCCTTCACTTCCTCCATCCTCTCACCCCTCAGAGTTATCTCACACTTCGTCCCAGTTGGTACTCCCACTCTGTAAGGTGTAGCAAAGTCAATCACTTCAGTTTCTGCTCTCTCAAATACCATCACTTTACTTTTACCAGCATTCACCTTCAGTTTCCTTCGTTTACACACAGACTGAAATTCGTCCACCACTCTCTGTAACTCCCTTTCACTCTCAGCCATCAACACAGTGTCATCCGCAAATAAACTTGCTGCCAAGGACCAATTTGCTTCATTCAGCCTCAGTTTCACCCCCAGACCATTCACTTTGGCTTTCATCTCTCTCATACAACCATCCATATATATATTGAACAGCCACGGTGACATAACACATCCCTGTCTCAGCCCTACACCAATATTAAAACTCTCACTTAGATCACCCTCTACCCGTACACATGCTTTTGCACCTGCATGTAGAGGGTGATCTAAGTGAGAGTTTTAATATTGGTGTAGGGCTGAGACAGGGATGTGTTATGTCACCGTGGCTGTTCAATATATATATGGATGGTTGTATGAGAGAGATGAAAGCCAAAGTGAATTATATTTCTAAAGATAACATAAAGGTTAATCATCAAATAAACACATTCACCATACAGAAATATAATATCCAGTGGGTAAATTACTTACTTCATGACTTGACAGATTTGGCAAGAGGACATTTGCTGTATCATATGTACCATATGACCAATACACATAATAATAGTAATAACTCTTTTACTATTTTCTATCACAACTTCACTTGTACTGAATTTTGACAAGCTGTATAACTTTCATTATAATGTTGAGTAAATTATACTTTGTACCATAAGATCAATACATGATAATAGTAACAATTCTACTATCATCTTCTATCACCACTTTACTTGTACCATACTGAATTCTGACAAGCTGTGTAACTTTCATCATTTATTATGTTGAGTAATTTTTGCTTTGGAACCCACAGGAAGCAACAGTCATTACACTCTCCTCCTCCAAGATGAGACAGAAACTGATGGAGTGGGCATGGAGGAAGAAGAGGAGATAGAAGATAGGTTAAATGGTATTGAAGAAGAGGAAGAGGAGGAGGAGGAGGAAGATGATGATGAACCCATTGAAGATAGTGAAGAAGAAATTTTCAGCAGTAGCAAACACAGAACATTATCACATCATGAAGGGCCAAACTTAAATGGACAGAATCATTTAGGTAAATTATCAGAGCTTGGTCAAGTTTTCATATTTCATAAATTTATTTTTGTTTTTCCAAGGTTCTTATAACCATACCATACAGTACAATTTCAGTAAAGTTATAGGCCTATGTGAATACCAGCCTTAGGGAGAAACCCCTAATATTATTTGATAAACTATTATATATGATTAATCTCTTGTATTACAAAAAAATATTTTAAACTAAATATCATGTCCGTGCAGTTCTTTGAGTAACACATAATTATATTCTGTGGTATGTTTAACTCTGTGTACCTTTCTCTCATCAGTAAGCCCAACCAGTGAATATCGTCTGCTCAACAACAATGACAGTGACCTCAAGACAGTGTTGGATAATCCCATCACCATATGGACACCAACCCCAATGTCCCCAGCCCGCCGAGCTTGCTTTATTGCTTCCATCATGCTTGGGATCTTGGTAGTGGCAACCTTCCTGTGGGTCCTTCCCTGCGATGTACAGCCGTGTGAGGGGGACGTTGCACTCAGGGACAGAGAATGGGCTGTGAAAATTGAAGGAATGGGTTAGTTTTTACAGCACATTGTTTGTTAGTAGCCTTGTTGACATTGTTAACTTAGAATGAAAGTAAATCCATGTAAAGGTAAAGTTAGATTTATATACCATAATGGTATTTACTCATCTCCATCACACACAAGGCCATTCAGATATATTTATTATTAATGTACAGTATAGGTTACTTTCATTGTCTTATAACATGGGGTGACTTTCAGCACAGGATTACGCCATATCCAAAGTAAAGATTCCTTACTGATAATGTGTTTCATTACCAAAATAATACCAGAGAAAAATGATAAAATCCATGATCATACCTCATAGGACTTGATCAGAATAAGGTGGTGAGGGTAGAGGGAGAGAGAGACCTAAGATGATATGTTTGATGGAAAAGGTGTGAGTTACCAAAGAATGAGCACTGATAGAGGACTCATGGGGAAGGGGGGAGTTAAACAGCTAATCCTTGGCTACCCCATTTGGAAATATGGTACCAGACAACAGGTAGAGAGATGGAAAGTTTAGTATTAACTTTGCTTCTGTGGGTGGGATCGAGGAATTATTTTTTTCTACATCCTTATCATCCCCCCATGCTGGTCACACAATATATTTATGGTAAATCTAGTTATTGTTGTTTTGAATACTGGTAACCATGTATATATTTTTTTCTTATATTTAACTTTCTGTGTTTGTGTATTTCAGGTATAAATGAGACCCGTTTGGTGAAGAGGCTTGGTGGGGGCAACAATGTGGTATTGAGTTACTATATCTCCAGCAATGTGTCAGCCTGGGATGCTAACTCCTCTCTTCTGACAGATGGAGAGCAGTGGCATATGGGTATGTTTCATATAGTGAACCAATGCATGGGTTTCAAATCAGACACTCAGGACTTCAATACATGGATTTTGATTCAGGTTGGAAAAGCCGTACCAGATGACATCTGTGTTTATAAAGAGCAAAACTAGTGAACTAAGTGAACTTGGTCAAAAATGTATATGTATATTAATAGGATTATTATTACTCCATCAGAGAACTGTGGCAGGTAAGAAAGGATCTTAATAAAGAGTTACCCATCAAAATCAGACACTCAGGACCTCAATACATGGGTTTTGAATCAGACACTTAGGACCTCAGTACACGGGTTTTGAATCTGACACTCAGGACCTCTAGGTATGTGCTATGATTCTTTACAGACCAAAGGAAGTCGTTATGGTGCTGCTGAGTGTCCATGTCTCACAGCCATAAAGTAGGACCAGCAGGAGCACCAATGCCTCGTACACCCTAATCTTTGCCCTCTGACATTGACACTGACAACACCATGTAATGTTTGGCCTAATTTGCTAGATTATATATTTCCTCTTAACTAATTTTTGCTTTTTATATCTTTTCAGATCACAGTCAAACTGATTGTACCAACTGTGGGGCAAAGAGTAGCAGTTCTGACAATGAAGAGTATTGTGGCCTTCTAATGCTTGATGGCAATTTGGGCAGGGAAAACTGGCGCATACCTCTCAGGGAGTGTTCAGTAGATCTTCAGTGTGACTTGGTAAATGAACTCATTGACTTAAATTATGTACAACATTAATACTGTAGTCGAGTCGCATGTTTGCACAAATGAACTTTTAATCGGTTCCCACTGACCGAATTTACTAAACATATTAAAGTCTGGATACAACTGAGACAGATATGGTCATTTGTAGCACAAGGGGACAGTATCACTTATGCAAAACTGACATTATTATCTCATGCCTCGTCTACAGCTTGATGTTAGTGGCGACGGATTTCCAGATTGTATCATCCGAGGACTATATTCAATGTTGTTCATGGTGGAGGCCCGTTATGGAACAACCTTGTGGCATCTACATATGCATAATAAAGATAAAAAAGGTTTGTGATGTACTTAGTTAATTAAGGAGCATGTTATATTGTTGGTGATAAGGGCTACTGCTTACTCCAAACTCTGTAATACAAGAGGGCCATTCAAAGCTTCATATTCACCATATAGATTATAGAAACTTTTCAGCTTTATCATGGAGTCTATCTAAGGGATCATCCTAAGCCTCATAGTCACCACTCTAGCTATTATTCCTATACGTCATCTAAAACTTCACTCAAACTGCTTTTCAGATATTCCCCCAAGTCTGGCTGAAGGGTCATCCAAAGCTAAACAGTCATCACTCAAGCTGCTTCATCCCAGCCCGGCGCTTCTCCTTCCTGATGTAAACGACGATAGCTTTGGAGACTTACTCTTCTCGGGGCTTGTCACCTCTGACTCTACACATCCCTCAAGGAATGAACACACAAGCTCAGAGACATCATGGAATATTGATGGGGAGCTTCCTGAACCGGCATCCATACAACCCATCACCAATCATCTAGTTTTGGTGTGTGGACAGTCTGGCAGCATCCTGGGAGCTCCTCTGGTACTCAAACAATGTCAAAGGATTCTGTCCATTGCATTAGATGGTCAACGGATTTCATATTCTTGTATCAATTCCAAAAGTGAGAGTAAGTGCAATACCAATTCCTTTGTATTAGTTTATATACAGGCATTCCTTTCCTTATTATAGTGTCCTATAGTATTTGGACAATGCATGGAAACATACACACCACTGAAAAAAATAGAGATATTTCATCACATTTTAAGAGAAAATTTACCATAACAACTGCACCAGAATTCAGTAATACTTGCCTGTACATCACACTATAAAAAACACCCTCTGTGATGAGGGGATTTAGTTGGTATAGTTTAACACATTATTATACATCATATCTTGTTTACTTAACCAGTTCAGTAGTTTTGCTACTCAGAATGAAATGCATATTATAGCCAATTGTAGTAAGATCAGAATATTATTTCTCAATTTTGGGTTTCCAGGGCATGCTGGGATGATATTGCTCTCAGCTCTGTTGGATCAAATTCTTGGTGATGAAGCTCCCACAGAAAAGTTTGATGCTGCTCACAAACCCATTAAGAGTAATGGTCGGAGTGAATGTGAAGTAAAAGTCACCACTCAGGGAATCTGCCCACTCTGCCAGTCTCAGGTGCAGTTGAGTAGTGGACACCAGGTGTTGTGGCAGAGTGATTATGAACATAGTACTGTAGTAGCCTGGGCTCCATTGTGGTCCCACAACCAGTGTCATGGTGCAGTATTAAAAGTGTGGGAATGGAGGCACATAACCAACATTGAGAAAACTGCAAAGCCTCCTTCTGGGAATCGGAGAACAACCAGAAGCAGTTTGGTCAGTGAGGAGGCAGACAGTGCAGAAACTGAAGCAACATATTTGGAAAATAATCATGAAACAGAAGTAAATGTTGATTCTATAGCATATGAAGGGAACAATGCATCTAAATATGATGATGGAAATGTTATATATAATGGATTATTCAAAACACAATCAAAGAGTGATCAAAGTAACGTAAATGAAATAACAACAAATTCAGTGCAAGATAACCTTGCTATACAACCCCCAACAACTATTGAAAGTCCTAGAGCTAGGAGAGACTTTGCTCACAACTCTGCTAAACTTACTTATGATCATTCCAATGCACATCGTCATCATAGCAAGCAAGTAGCCAGCAGTCATGAAGATCAAATTTCTCATCCCGAAGCTGGTTCCCAAAATGAAGGCTTTCATCCTCAAGAATCCAAGGAAATGAAATACGGTGACCACCACCAGGCCAAGAAGGGTGTCACAACCCCTATCTTACCTTCTTCTTTTCCAACAGGCAGCAGAATATTGCATCAAAATGTTCTGGCCCCACTTGGTTACCAGTTACAACAGATACATGAGCGACTGGCATTACTGAAGAATAATGGCACAGCATGGCATGAAGAAACTCTAACTAGCTTGGGCTTAGGAATAACTCAGCTATGCAAGAGTGATGATGCGTGTTTACCTTCACTTGAATCACATGCAAAATCAGGTTAGTTTATGAGAAATGTTGTTATTCTAATTTTCTTAGAATAAGTGAAATTACTGTCAGTGTATGATGACACATAAGATTGTTTTGTGAAATTTTGTTATGTGTACAAGATCTTTTATCTATACTGTACTGCAGGCTATTTAGAAATGGTAATTTTTTGCTACCTGAGGCAATATCACAATTATGATGAGATGTTTGAAATAGCACACAGTCGACTCGATGTAGAAAGAAATACACAAGGGATGGGATAAAGGGAAATGAGGTATCAAAATTAATGATAATGATGATTATCCCAAATCTTGCAACCATAATGGGTATTTTATGACGTTTGGAAACCTCATTACCAGTTATTGTTCTTGGAAAGGGATGCCTTTATGTGGTTGCACTGACATATGGTACCGAAAACAGCATGCCAGTGACTCTCGAACTCTCCCCATTCTTTGAGGAAGAGGATAGTGCCTCGTGGAACTCTACATGAAACTAATGTTAGATTTTTTCTGACACTGTATAAAATATTATACATCTTCATGAACTTCAGGCTGTTGATAATGTAATAATAACAAATTCCTAAAACTGTACATTGATATTTTCCAATTTATGTTTACAGTTGAAGTTACAAGTGCAGTGAAGTTGAGAGAGTGGCAGGTGGTGTCCAGCAGTACAACCTTTGTCAACTCTCCCCTCCATGGTGAACAGCACCACACATCACCCTGGTCACTCACTTCCATTGTCAGAAAAATTTTAGTTTTTGTTTGAAGGGGATTACATGTTGAATTTTCAGCAAACTTGGTTTGTTGGAAAAGACTTGCATTCTAAAATATTAACAGATAATTTTATGGTCTACTTGAAGAAAGTAGAATACTGGTATTAGAATTGTAAAGAATTTTTTTCTTTTCTTTAGAGGAATTTGCATGTTGCAATTTCAAAGGTAAGGTTATTACAGTAATCTGAATTAATTCTCATGCTTTGGCAAAAGGAGGGGAAAGTCTGGAAATTATTTTGGAAAGTAAATGATACTAATGGACTTATTAATGATATATTTTACAGTAAGTGAAAATATGGAGGGAGTTAATTATTGGACTTACAAGTGATACATGTAATGGTAGGAAAGACATCAGAATATTAGAGAATGTTGATTCTTCCAAACTGTGCCAAGAGACAGATTTCCTCATTAAAGAAAGTTTGTTTTACTGGCACGGGCTTGGGGAATTGGAAACCTCCATTTTGCAGGTAGAATAAATTAATCAAAAAGAGAAGATTATACTTATGGCTTCGTCTGTGTTCATGTTTTGTATCTGTACTTAGTTATATTAATGAAAAGAAGTTGGTTAAGTAACTTTTCTGAAATATAAACCTCTGTTTTATAGGAACCAAGTCTTCTCTTGCATATCGCCAGTATACATATATATACTGTATAAACCATTTGACATACAGTATACTGTATATAATGATTTCATCAAATGGTAACAAAACATGGACAGTCAAGGTCAAAAGTTCTCCCTCAGAAGTTGGATAGTGAACTGTGAGATTTGTGTTGTTTTGCATGAGATGTAACTGTCTCATCTGCTTCATTAATTAAATACACTACCATTAATCTCAGAGTTCCCCATACAGGAATTTGACAGGAGAAAGTACATCATGATTTAACTGTGAATGTTCTATACAATGTTTGAAGTTGGCAGGTGGTGTGTCAGTCTGCATGTGGGAAGAAAGTTGTTGCAGCTTGTTATAAATAATGCCACATGAAAAGCAGGTATTTTTATAATTAGATAATAATATAAATTATCAAAATCAAAAACTATAATCCTATAATCATACAATAGATCTACTTCACTGTAACATTAATATACACAGTACTATAATTAAAGCTTATGCATGGCACGGCTAGTAGTTCCAAATTTAAGAAACTAGTGATGTAGTTGGTAAATTAGAGTCAACTTATTCCTTTATATTATGCCACAAAACAGTCCACTTCAAAACATGTGTTATCTTTTGGCACACAGTGGAGGAATCAGTGGCCTCTGGTTTGCTGACAATATCACAGGCCCTTAAAAGCTGCACATTTCATGATTAGTTAGAATTTATTCCAATAATATATCCTAATAGCATCACTACCACAATGTTATGAAGAGCACCATTTGTTGCAGTGATAAAATGGGATGTATGCAAGAAAATAAATAGCCGGGTATTGATGACTGGAATGATGGTAACATATTTTGTGTATAATACCATTGTCTGGGTCATTGTTGTTGTCTAAACTGTTATTTTTCTTGTATATGATCCCCATCATGTGAAGCACATTGAATAATCCTTAGATATTTCTAAAATCTGTCTATGGGTAATGTGATTATATAATGTATAGCAGCTTTCAACTTAGGTTGTATTTATACAATAATTATTTTCATTCATTGTAACTGTGTACACAATTTAAATTTCTTTCAGCCGCTTAAAAAATAACATGCCATGCATTAATTACGGACCAGCATTAACGTCTCACATAGATCACGGCTAAACTAATCCTTGCACACACATTCATTAGCAGTTATACCCTTTTTTCATCATGGAATTCTGGCTACCAATACGTATTCCGCGACAGAGTGGAAGAGCGTCCTCTGCCCTGGAGCGGGGTCAGTACCTCTACAGGCCACCACCAGGTGGCTCCCATATCAGTACAGCGCCAGATTTAAATTTGATTTACTTCTGATGATCGTCACGGAATAGACCCTTCTAGCCCAGATTATGCCTTAACGTGGCCTGGGCTGGAGAAGGGGTGTATTCTATAGCAATCCAGCTGTGCTGGTTCCACTATACCAATAATCTAGTGTTGCATTCAGTAATACCAGACTTTTGGAGCCAAAATGGTGCCAAATAGCACAACTTTAAGACTTGGAATAATAGTATGGCTCAACAATATATATGTTTACCAGAAAGTGCTCCATATTGCTTCCTGTAAAATCAAAGGTGTATGGTACTTAGCCTTTTTATATTGTTTATAATATTTACTGTAAGGGATTTATATGTTGGTAAATTGGAAGCTGCTAATTCCTCCAAGTTGTTTTAAATGACTTGCCATAATTATACAGTACAGGTTTCGTGAAAGTCTGTTTCGTGGCACACCTGGATGGATTTAGGAACCTCTGATTTGACAACAACAACAACAATAACACAGTTCCCTTTACATGAAGCACATGTCAGAGATTTCATACATTCCCTGTACAGTACAACTTTATCAATTTGCCTCAACTAAGCCATGTCAAGTCCATAAACAGCTTCCATGCTGGATTTTGCTCGATACAGTCACCTGGACTGTCTCACATTTTGTCAATTTTATTTGAAAGGCATATATATATTACATTTAGTACAAATATATGTGGATTTTGCTCACTCTTAGGTTTGATCAAGGAAACGTTTTACAGTACTGTATTTTGATACTTCATCCTTGACACTTAAAAACTATTTTATATCTATTTATTCTATTTAAGTGTTAAAAAAAATTGGCAGATTATTTATGAAAAATTACAGTGAGATTGTAGCTCATTGATTCAATATGATAAATACACTATGGGATGAATGAAAGTCATATGTTGTGATATGTAGTTTGATTTGCAATAATTATATTGTGCCTCTGAATATCTGTTCTATACAATAAGTACATCCCATTTTGTATTTTGTAAGCTTTAAATTGATACTGTACTAGTCAATTAATCATTAAGTTTTGCTCAAAAACCAGGTTGTATCTTTGTACTGTTACATCACATTGAACCAACTCATTGATGCACTACATTAATATATACTCTGCCTGTACTATTTTCTTTCACATCAATTACAATTTTTTTTTATTTTTTATTCAAACTATTTAGGAACTCATCAAATGTTCAAGTCTATAAATAGAGTCTTTGATATTTGAAATACAGTTGTTGCAATGGACTACTACTCATTCAGTAAATGTGAAGTTACAAACTGACCAAATTATATGTCAGTCAATATTTGATGGCCATTGGTTTACAGATACAGTACAGTACTATATGGTCAATCATGGGATGGCCAGAAGAAGAAAAAGAATACCTCCTGTGTCTCATACAGTTAAGTTTTTACTAATTGATCATAAGCTTCCACAACGGAACGGAAGGGTGATGGATGATAAGGTTTCTATAGTTCTTTATCAACTTATTTATGTATCAAGATAAAAAATATGTGGTGATTCTATTTCAGAATTTGATCATGTGAAGAGTTCCAAGTTTGGTCATATGAATGGATCCCAGAGTCACATGTGAAAGGTCTTAACACTGTAATAGTGGATCATTATAAAAGGTCACTCAATACAACATTGGTTTTTGGCAAGATTTATGGTTTAATTAAGGCTGTCTATTCATGCCTTACCTTATTTACAGATTCTAAGCACACTGTTCCATAAGAAAGAAAAGTCATGGTCTAGAGTGATAATAATAGTGATTGGTTCAGGTCAGAAATGGCTGCTTTGGCTGATTGAACAGGACTTGGTGGGAAAATTACTATCAAATTCCCTACATGAATATGGTCTGGTAGTTTTTTTTTTTTTTTTTTTTTTTTTTTGTACATCATTGTATTGTATTGTACAGTATTGTATTTGTCCTCACTGGGCCTCAGGCTCCCACCACTTGTAAAAGCTGGATATGGATTAATGGTGTATTGTATACATACACACATACTATATGTATACACATTGTGTCCATATATAAATAACCTCCTGAGAGCAATCTTACTTATCATCATTATCTTATAGTCCATGACTTTTCTTGTGTATAGCTGTCAATCTAATCTATGCATACCATTATATTAGTTATAGTTATAAGTTGAAATAGAAAGTAAGGTCTATTTATGGAATGCAAGGTGTAATATGATCAAAGCATTAAATGATCTCAGATATCTGCCAAGGCTTAGACCCTCCACCCCCCCATCCCCAAAATAAAGGTTTCTTCACACCACAAGTTACATTCCAAGTAAATCAGCAAATTTATACGTATGATTGTGAAAATCTACGGTGAGAACGACCCATATTTCACCCTCATTTTTATCAATAAAGCGTAATGTTTACACAAAATATATAATTGGATCCAAATCTCTCTCAAAACCTCATTACTTTTTGCCAGTCACAATTCTCACCTATGATAAAAATGTGTAAAAAGTTTGCCATAGGTTATTGCATAATCTTGCAAACATACAAATGAATTGAACTGAACCATTATTACCTCTTGGTTGAGGTGGTAAGAGAATTTACACAGTGTATCCAAACTAATTTGCTTCTGCACCCTAAGATACCAAGCTTCTAATAGGTGCCAATACTTGTATGTAATGTTGAATGTTACCTGTAAATGTGCTTTCCAAATATCAAATTTATCCCAAACTAGACTTAGGTAATGTAGTAAGCAATTCTTATAATACTGGTGCTTTCATATATTGTACTGTATACCCATTGCAACTGAAATAGCAAGATGTGCTGCACTTTTCCTAATATCCTGCACTGTAAATTAATAATTGGTTGCCATCCATTGTCTAGGATTATCTTTCAGTTTGATATATTTTTGTACACTGGAAATCTTTAAGAAGAAGGAGAAGCTTATTATATATGCAGCATAAAGTGAAGCAAACAAATACTGTAACTAGTTAAATGAGCATTGTATCATCATTGGAGAAGCCTTCATTGACAACATTTCACTTTTGCTCTTGACTTAACATGACGTGGAATGTTGTGTATATATATATGATCTTCATACTCAGTCTGCCATTTTATATTCAATACAATACCTCCTCTGACACTGTGGAGAAGCTGCTGAAATGAAACAGCATATAACACATTTTCCACATGAGCTGTCAGTGATGTGTTAGAGTTATGCCTTACAGTACAGTATGTTTGGTTGAAATACTGTCATTCCCTCATTACTGTATTATCATAGACATTTCTCCTTCTGAAGTGTAGTGAGCAAATCACCTCCTTTTAGTGCATGAAATAGCTAGAGGCTTTATTCAATACATATAGACTGTTTGAATAGTGTATAGTGGAATCATTGAGGATACTAATATGGATGTGTTCTTTATTACACTAGGTAAACCTTCTTGTCTGTAGCATGCACATGTACAGCGGCTACAAGAAATGATGGCAAAGTTTCCAGAAGGTTTCAGGCAGTAAGAGTCTACTTTATAAACTTTCTGTGTTTGACAGTAAGGAGTTGCCAAAATAATTTGAAAATTTGCCATCAGTTCTTGGGCCAATTACACAGCAGTACCTTCAAGTAATGAATTACATAATTGTTTGGTATTAGAAAAACTAAGTAGATACTCCTAGCTACAGTGCAAGGCTACAAGGGGTTCAAGCAAGGTGATTCTTGAGAATGTAAAGGATGAAATTAGTGAATATTTCCAATCAACAAATATAAAAGAACATTTATTATACTGTACTATACTGTACTGTATAATATTCTAAATAGTTCAATGATATATGTACCTTATGATGATGAATTTAATGGTACACAATATCGTTAAAGTTACTAAAGCAGCAGCATCCTTTCTGGACTATATTGAAACTACAGTGAAAATTTTGTGATAAAAATTGTAACTGATGCTTTTTGTTGTGGAAATGGAGCACCTGTACCACAAATTTAATGTTCACTATTGGACAAGTACTGTACTAGGAGACAGAATCAATCAAACATAAATTTAAATACTGACCTCGCACAGTTTTCTATGCTATAATTCATGAGGATATATCAAGTAAAACAACTTGTACACTATGCTTGAAACTTCATCCCAGTAGATTCCACCCCTAATTGAAATCATGTCCGCTTGTCCCTTTAGGCTTCAATTTGAATTATAATTGTGGTGCCATTAAGTGTTTGGTATCGTTCCTCACTAGTTACTTAAGATACCTATATACTGTATACATATTTTGATTTGTGTGTTCTGACTGTAAATGCCCACAGCTGATATTATAAGAGCTAACTGTTGATGGGTCAAAGCTTATCACTGTATGGTTTGGATATTCACTGTGAACATTTGCAGTCAGCCTGGAAAATAAACACTACATTTTAGTTTACAGAAAAATCACACAAGGTTTCTATGGTTCTGACAGAGAATTTAATGACTGAATGGTATGCTGTGTAACTCAAGAGTCTTATTTTTTCAGTAAGTCAAATGAATATCTAAAGTTGTATAATACAGTTGTCGGCTTATTTTTTCATTATTTTACCATGCACCCTTTTATGCTAACAGTGGACCATTAATATTTAAAACATGAGTACAGGTATATGAATAATTTATGTACAATAGTTCCCAGATACAGTATTTTTTATATATATTTTAACTTCAGAAGTGAATGATGATACTGTATATTTAGCAGTACAGTAGAATCACAGATTATGGAGGTTCACTGGTATTCATACTTCCAGTTGGTTTTAAGTCACCTTTTATTCCAAGTACTGTATTTTTCTTTCACTGTCTTTATTCTTCCTCATTTTAATTATTTTTCTTTCACTGCCTCTGTTATTTGTCATTTTTCTTGTCAGTTCACAGATTATGGAGGTTCACTGGTATTCATACTTCCAGTTGGTTTCAAGTCACCTTTTATTCCAAGTATTTTTCTTTCACTGTCTTTATTCTTCCTCATTCTAATTATTTTTCTTTCACTGCCTCTGTTATTTGTCATTTTTCTTGTCAATTATTCAGAGCTTCCTGATCCCACTGTAAGCCAAGATTGTGGAATATTTCTTGGCTGCAAGTTTGCTTCCTTAGTCAGAGATCTAGTCTTACCATAAGTTATTAATGATAGAAACAATGATCAGAGTTATTTATGCCTGTATTATTATATTGAAGTTTTATGTGTACAGTTTATGTCTCAATGCTGTATCAAGTCGATTTGTATGTGTATGTATGTCTGATATATATTTATGTATATAAGTATATTTTTATTACATACATTTATTAATGTCCAACAGTTTTAACTCGCATTAACAGGTACATCAGTCATTTCCCCAAACCATAAGTATGTACTAAGCATCTGTATATCGCACGGAAGAAATGAAGGGAAGGAAGAGGAGGCACATGTATACTCACTGACCATGATATTTAGCCCACCTGAGTCAAAGTCCGAGATCTGAAGTACAGTAGGCAGTTTCTGGATGACAGCCCACCCAAAGCCTCCATTGATTCAAGATGTGTGTTGTCCAGAAACTGCCTGTTTCATATCTCGGGCTTCAACTCGGCTGGGCTAGATCATATGATCAGCAAGTGTACTTCTCTTTGGGTTTGTTTACAGGCTATTAACATCACTGTCAGCCACACTGTAAAGAATTGAGGCCCTTTGAATCACAAAAGGCAATACTTACAAAAAATTCTTGGATGCTTTAAACTCCTTTTCCATATCAGACTTGCCTAGACTCGATCAATTCCTAATTTAGTAGTTTCCTTTGATTTACTCTGATTGTGATTTAGTACAATACTGTATTGCATTTGTCACTTGATGAAGATTTGACTTTTCCTCAATCAAATATTAAAATAGTGTTAAAATTTGGTTGTCCTCGTTCGGATGCCCTCAGTAATGAGAGCCCAGTGTAATTACAGCCTCATCATAATTATATACTGTAACTGATCCCCCACCACAGAGACATACAATCATTCAGGGAATACTACCCAAGAACGATACAATACAGACTATCATCCTTGGTACTACCCTCCTTCCCTTGAGAAAAGTATGGGTATGTACCTGATTTTTCAATATTACCTATGCCCGTAATTTGGTGTATGGTTTGTTTGTGTGTGAATGTGTGTATAAGAGAGAGAGAGAAAAGACATTGGTAGAAAGCAATGAAATATGTTACTTGTCCTCCATATTTTATCATTTGACAACATTGTGAATAATGAAGAAGCATACAGTTCTGTGCATATTATCTGTCCACAAAATAAAATTACCCTGAATAAATATATCAGTCATATGGATCTCCTTGTATCCTTAAGTCGCTGTCACATGAGGAATTTGTGGTCACCACGCCGCGCCATGACGACCACAAATCTTAGAAAAATATTTTATGTTCAAATTCTTTTTTTCCTAAATTGCTGAAAATCGAGATCTCCACATTTTGAGGATCGCTGATTCTGATTCTGCATCTTTTTTTTTTCTTTTTCAAAAATTTCTTCTGATTTTTTTTTTCCTCCAATTTTTTTTTCTCCCAAATAAAAAATAATTATTCATTCGATATAACCTACAACAAGACACGCTTGTTCAGAATCTGCAATTAATTTTTTTTACCTGTATTTTTCTAAGTCCCCAGACCCCAATACTACCAAACACTGGTAAAAGTTGAGAAAAAATCAGATGGCATAGCCATTGGGGTTACACACAACAATCTTACATCAACTCGCCATTATATTGTAATTAGGCTGGTGGTACTGGCACAACAACCATTTGTGGTGGCCACGCCCTGACCCACGTGTCTGTAGACAGTTAACTCCTGTTTGCCGATGACGTCTCTTTGGTCCATCCAGTAAGCACGTGTATGATTGGTCCATTATGTATCCCTTTCTCCACCCTAACCTAAGCTAACTAACCACTAACCCAACTGGACCCAACGTCAGTCGCAATCACTATGCTAAGAAATCTCCATTAAAAATATATATACGTGCCTTTAGGAACCTTGAACCCACCAAGTCCATTGTAGCAGACACCAACAAGCACCTTGGGCTTCCCTCTCCTCACCTGTCCACCAGCCACCGGCAGGCGCAGCCCACCTGGTCAGGTTAAGAGGTGCCGATGAGCCGCTCCTCGTTCACTCTCCTAGACTGACCTGCCCTGCCGCCGACCTTGCTCGTTGCCCTACCACGCCACCTCCTGCAGCAGCTCTCTCTCCCCACGCGGCCATGGCAGGCAAGACTTATCCTCCACAAGGTGCTTGTTCTTTACACACATCGACCCTAGCTGACCTTGCTACAGTGTCCTGGAACCACTAGCGGAACACCTGCCTTGTATCTTGTTAATAAATTGTTACCGTGTACAATCAAGTCTGTTCACCCCAATAGTAACTCAACCCCATGTTGTTACACCATCATTCTATACAGGTACTGTAACCCACTACATCACCATATTACTACTGGAGGTATAGTAGACCTTATATTTATAATGAATAAATACTTGTATCCACCAATCATAGACACGCTTATTGGATGTACTGGCTGGACCAATCATAGACGTCATCGGCAAACAGGAGCCAATTATCTGCAGACGCTTCCTGCCGTGACGATACGAGTCTCTTTCATGTCTCTGTTTAACCACGATTTGTGGTTCTATCGCTCTGACCCCTCGAATTACGCTCACTCCAGCTGGAGTATTGTCTGCTGGGGTAGCGATATTACTTTAAGGGTTTGGATGGCCTTTTGGGCCCGAGCCACTCCCTTTCCTCTACCCCTCTCTTCACCTGGCAGGAAGATTGTCTGTGTTTGAACATCTCACCATGCACCAAAACCGTGACATTCTTAAATATTCCCTTAAAGGAGGTCTAACACTCGTCTAAAATAAATGAAACGTGCTAGACATAACCACTACTACTACTAATATACAATATCATACTACTACTACTACTACTACTATATATAATAATAATAATAATACACGTTAGCGGCAGGGGTGTCAAGAGTTTCCAGGTTTTTTCTTTCTAACTAAACCCAAATTACTGTGAAATCAACCCAAATAAGAGTCAAACTACCTATTAAATGACATAATGCGTGAGAAAATTATTTACAGTGAGTTTCTTTCTACATAATTATATCCTGGCGTAAATACACCTACTCCCTTCTAAGCAAAATATAATTATAAATACATAATATTAATAAATATATAAATATAACTTTAGAATACGATACACGTTTGCTGACCTTATAAATTATTCATACAGTACATTATTATAGTGTATATAAGTCGGGGATAAATACTTAATTAAGGGGATGGTATACTCTTGATAGACTGGAGCCCCTTAAATCCTCCAAAGTATGCCAGGAAATACACCCAGACGAAGAAAAATAATGGTATCCTGTTGCCTGGAATAGTTTGGAGGAATCTATTGCTCCAGATTTACCACCCAAAACAATGTGCTATATATACCCCCTTAAGGGGAGTAACCATTATGGGAAATCGGAAGGCTACTGATTCCTCCAAACTATGCCAGGAAACAGAACCCCTCCATATGGAATTATACAGGGGATGTGGTTTATAGCTGAGTTTGAAGGCCTACATTGACTCCAAATTGAACACAAGGGACCCTGTGATGTAGTCAGAAATTTGAAGGTTTGCGAGTCCTTCAAATATTGCCACCAAACACACACACACACACGCACCTACACCTATATAGAAGGAGCTCGTTTCATGGCATAGTCAAGAGGAATCAGAAGCCACCAAGTCTCATACACGATCACAGGGTCCTTAATTAAGGGGAGATTCTCTTGTTGATGAATTGGAAGGTTTACGGTTCCTCCAAACTTTGCCACGAAACAAATCCCCAGTTAGAAACACTGAGGTGATTTTGTTGTTTCCTGGGATAGTTGGGAGGAATCAGTAGCCCTCCAATTTAGTTAAAATAATAATAATAATAATATAAAAAAATGAATAAATTAAAAATTATATATTCTTCCCTTAATAGAATACATGGAATTCTACAAACTATATAAATAATTTTTTTTATGATGTTACCCTTCCATTGTTATTCATTTAAGGGGGAAATTTTGTGATGGTAAATCTGGAGCAACTGAATCCTGCAAACTATTCCAAGCAACAGAACACCATTATTTTTGCTCTTCTGGTTCTGTTTCCTGGCATACTTTGGAGGAATCAAGGCACTCTAATGTACCAAAAGTGAATTACCCCCTAATAATGACATAAAACGAGTCTAATGTTTATATATAATAATTTATGTACTAAACTATTTGAGTGATTATTTACTGAACTGCCCCCCCCCCCGCCCCCCTTTTCCCTCCCTTCCTTCCTAATCTATGTGCCTATTCCACAGTAGTTTGTTTTGGTTTGTAAGCACCCTAAAGGCCTCCATAGACTATCTTTCATGCCTGCGCAAGCTAGGTGACTGTGCAATCATTTAAATTTGCCACACACTAGCAAGAAGACTGAGCAGTCACCACACATTATTATGCATCACTGTACTCAGGGGTGTGATTGACGAAAAGCTTGTTGGATATTGTTCAGTTGTGGATATTGCGCAAACCATCAATCACACCCACACACCACGGTTATGCCTGCACAACCACCCAGTTTGCTCAGGCATGATTGATAGTCTATGGAGGCCTTAACGAAAGAAACTGAACTATGTAAAAAATTACTCCTGAGTGAATTATTGGATGGATTTGATGACTCCACAATGAAACTATGACAATGTGGTTGGGGAGCATCCAAACAAACTATGGTAATAATGGAACAACCTTAGAAATTTAGTGGTTATGGAGACTGAGTTTGTTGTTGGATATAAGTAAGACTGACATATGTGGTTGGTTGGGGAGGATCATAACGAACCAAAAGACAAGTGTGGTTGGTTGGGGAGGATCATAACGAACCAAAAGACAAGTGTGGTTGGTTGGGGAGGATCATAACGAACCAAAAGACAAGTGTGGTTGGTTGGGGAGGATCATAACGAACCAAAAGACAAGTGTGGTTGGTTGGGGAGGATCATAACGAACCAAAAGACAAGTGTGGTTGGTTGGAGAGTATCATAACGAACGAAAAGACAAGTGTGGTTGGTTGGGGAGGATCATAACAAACACAATTTAAGCCTAATATGCCCTATAGCCTAATATGCGTGACGAACTGCCGGCTCATAATCCCTGATAATTACCAAAACAAACAATGAATCGTTTGCCAGAATTTATTATATCCATGAGTGAGAATAGTGAGTGAGTGAGTGATGGTATTGATGATGATGGTGTGGTAATAGTACGATGATGACTATATATAGGTAAACAACAGCTACAGTCATCCATCGTACCAGTACCATACCGTCGTAAATACCATGAATAATCTTGACATAATTATGACCACAAAAAGGTGTGACGAATGCAGTGAGAAAAAAACGTTGGACCATATTCAAGAACAACCGTGGTGTATACGATGGTTTGGTAACGGTACGAATGGCCCTGTTGTTTGTCTATGGAGCCATTGTACTTTTACCACACCATCGTATACACCACAAAGTAATGTTCTTGAATACGGTCCACTAAATCGAGGAGAATAAGATAAAATAAAATAAAAAATAAAACGAGGGTACCGTACATAATTTTGACCGCAGCCTAATCTGTGAGCCTAATCTGTAGGACCCTTGTCGACCTTGTGTTGTATGGTCAAAAACCGTCAAATTAATATCAGTTGCCCTGTAACCTCTGTGTGGAGAGGGTCGTATAGCTCGTTCGTGATTTTATTAAAAGAAACTGTGCTGTTATTACAACTATGTATATGTAACGTTATTGTACTCTATACCAACATACTGTACGTGTGACCAATTGGAACAAAAGTGGATACGAGCAATCTGGACCAATATACTCCAAATGATAAATACGGTAAATATTGAAAGAATTACTGTCATTGCGTACGGTTTTTCTACCTTCATTACCCATTTATTTAGACCATTCTAAGACTATTTTCTACCTTCATTACCCACTTCTTTAGACCATTCTAAGACTATTTTCTACCTTCATTACCCACTTATTTAGACCATTCTAAGACTATTTTCTACCTTCATTACCCACTTATTTAGACCATTCTAAGACTATTTTCTACCTTCATTACTTACTTATTTAGACCATTCTAAGACTATTTTCTACCTTCATTACTTACTTATTTAGACCATTCTAAGACTATTTTCTACCTTCATTACTTACTTATTTAGACCATTCTAAGACTATTTTCTACCTTCATTACTTACTTATTTAGACCATTCTAAGACTATTTTCTACCTTCATTACTTACTTATTTAGACCATTCTAAGACTATTTTCTACCTTCATTACTTACTTATTTAGACCATTCTAAGACTATTTTCTACCTTCATTACTTACTTATTTAGACCATTCTAAGACTATTTTCTACCTTCATTACTTACTTATTTAGACCATTCTAAGACTATTTTCTACCTTCATTACTTACTTATTTAGACCATTCTAAGACTATTTTCTACCTTCATTACTTACTTATTTAGACCATTCTAAGACTATTTTCTACCTTCATTACTTACTTATTTGGACCATTCGAAGACTATTTTCTTCTATAGCATTTCCTCCGCAAATGCCCCATTTCCAAGATATTCAAATGGGGCATTTTGAAATTAGCCTGACCTTACCTAGACCGCATCAGACTACCAGGACCTAACCAAGGGCAGACTACCGGGACCTAACCTGGGCAGACTACCGGGACCTAACCTGGGCAAACTACGGGGAAATAACCGTGGTAAAGTACAGGAAATGACCAGGGCAAAATACTGGGACCTAGCCGGATCTGGCAACACTGCTACAAAACAGTAATTCTTTCAATAAATACCATAAAGACCTCTATGGAACTCAGGCATAGTGACGAACAATACAGGTTAAATGAGCCGAGGAGTAATCTGACAATGGGTTTCAGAGCGTTTGAAAGGTGTGCACCAAGGCTCATTATTGGATTACCATTACATGTTCGGAGTAGTGAAAATTGCACCACTTTTAAGAAAAGACTGAAAACACATCTGTTGGCTGAGTGTTGCGATACAGATGATATGAGTATTACAAGTGATTATAGTGTTACAACATGAATGATATGAGTATTACAAGTGATTATAGTGTTACAACATGAATGATATGAGTATTACAAGTGATTATAGTGTTACAACATGAATGATATGAGTATTACAAGATATTATAGTGTTTAATAATAATGAGAGAGGCCCTGTGGAGCGCCATCTGCTGGTGGAGCGGGGCATAGAATATCCAACAACAAGTAACAAGATAACAACTGCACGGTAAGTACTGAATTACTATCATGTTCCATTTAGTCAGGGATACCGTAGAATACATCCGGAAGAAGGCCTTTTACCAGCTGGCCTGTGACTCCGGCTCCTCATCTTGACTGTTAATTCGTTGCCAACTCGTTAGAACAGAGCCGACTTAATTGTAGGTTTAATTGTAGTTGTGCTTTAGGCTATATTGAAATATTTGTTTTTTACTTTTCCATTCCTTGTCCAGATTAATCTCAAACTTCCTTACACTTTCTGAATTTATGACATAATCAGGAAGGCTGTTCCATATATTTACAATTCTATAGCTGAATGAATATTTCTTTATGTTTAATCTTGGTCGTACTTTCTTGATCTTCTTACTATTGTGTCCACCTTGTTCTAGTTTCCTCTTCTCTCTGAAATATATTGCCGCATACTTCCCTATCATATATTTCATTTATAATATATTGATATATTGACATTTATATTATTATTATGCTTTAATTATGTGTCCCCTATTTCTTCTGTATGTCAATGAAGGAAGATCTAATTTCTTCAATCTTTCTACATAATTCAACCCCTGTAAGGAAGGAACTGTAAGGAAGGAATCATTCTCGTTGCTCTCCTCTGCACATTTTCAACTGCATTTATGTCTTTTTGTTTATATGGGTGCTAAAAGAGGTCTCACCATGGTAGTATACAATGTTTATAAATGTCCTTCTTATTAACCCAGACATCCTATTTGACCTATTAATTTTTTCTGCTAAATGTCTTCTGAAATTAAGTTCACAATCTATCAGCACTCCTTAATCCTTTTCACAGTCTACCTGCTTCATTCCTCCATGCATTTCGTAATAATATTAAAGAGCTCTGTTTGTAGTTTTCCAATTCTCATCCATATGCACTTGTCAGGGTGAAAGGCATAAATGATGTAATAATGGAAGAACTTTCACGATTGATTTGAATGTGTGATAGTGCAGGAATTATCCATTGCTCCCTATGTATGGCAGACACGGCTTGTTGGCTTGTTGCTAGGCTGTGAAATACAGTGTGTCTTATTGCCTGCCATAGTTAGGAGCAATCTGTAGTCTCCAATTCACCATCTACATTATTATTATTATTGTTATTGACATTATTATTACTATTGTTATTGATATTATTATTATTATTATTGATATTATTGATATTATTATTATTGATATTATTGATATTATTATTATTATTATTATTATTATTATTATTATTATTATTGTAATTAATATTATTATTGATATTTTTACTTTAAGATCATCCGACAGAACTCGTGGACACTTGTTTAATATATTTTGTCCTCATTTACAGACTGAGATTAGCAAAAGATCATTGGCAATTAGAATAATTAACATTTGGAATGGTTTGCCTCAGGAGGTTGTATCATCATCAAATTTAACACACTTCAAAAGACAGCTTCCTTTGTATTTGGGGGACAGCTAGGCTCTTTATTATTATCATTATTATTATATTATTTTATTTATGTATTTATTTATTTTTTGGTTGACGACCACAGTCATTGGCGGGGAGGGGCCAATGAACTGTGACGGTGAAAAACAGTCCATGTAATTACACCACACAGTTCCCTGTGAGATGGAGGTAGTTTTTTTTTTTTTTTTTTTTTTTTTTTTCAGGTTAAAATTTTCAGGTTTTCTTTTCAGGTGTTATTTTCTCAGGTGTTTATTTTCAGGAGTAAATTCTTTTTAGGTGTAATTTCTTTTCAGGTGTTTCTTTTTTCAGGTTTTATGTTTTTTACAGGTGCTATTTTTTTCAGGTATTTTTTGTTTCAGGCGTTATTTTTTTCATGCGTTTTCTTAGGCGTTTTCTTTAGGCGTTTTTTCAGGGCGTTCTTTGTTTATGCATTTTTTTTTGGCGTTAATTTTTTCAGGCGTATTTTTTTCAGGCGTATTTTTTCAGGCGTTATTTTTTTTAGGCGTTTATTTTTTTTCAGGCGTATTTTTTTCAGGCTTTTTATTTTTAGGCGTTTTTTTCAGTTTTTTTTAGGCGTTTTTTATTCAGGCGTTTTTTATTCAGGCGTTATTTTTTTCAGGCGTTATTTTTTTCGGGCGTTATTTTTTTCAGGCGTTATTTTTTTCAGGCGTTATTTTTTTCAGGCGTTATTTTTTTCTGGCGTTATTTTTCCAGGCGTTTTTTTTTCAGGCTTTTTTTTTCAGGCGTTTTTTTTTCAGGCGTTTTTTTTCAGGTGTTATTTTTTTCAGGTGTTATTTTTTTCAGGCGTTATTTTTTTCAGGAGTTTCTATTTTCAGGCGATATATTTTTTCAGTAGTTATTTTTTTCAGGCGTTATTTTTTTTCAGGAGTTAGTTTTTTTCAGGCGTTATTATTTTCAGGCGTTATTTTTTTATTATCATTATTATTATTATTATTATTGTTATTATTATATTATTATATTATTTTATTTATGTATTTATTTATTTTTTGGTTGACGACCACAGTCATTGGCGGGTAGGGGCCAATGAACTGTGACGGTGAAAAACAGTCCATGTAATTACACCACACAGTTCCCTGTGGATGGAGGTCGTTTTTTTTTTTTTTTTTTTTTTATTGGTTTTATTTTTTCAGGTTAAAATTTTCAGTTTTTGTTTTTTCAGGTGTTATTTTTTCAGCTGTTTATTTTCAGGTGTAAATTCTTTTTAGGTGTAATTTCTTTTCAGGTGTTTCTTTTTTCAGGTTTTATGTTTTTTACAGGTGCTATTTTTTTCAGGTATATTTTGTTTCAGGAGTTATTTTTTTCATGCGTTTTCTTAGGCGTTTTTTCTTTAGGCGTTTTTTCAGGGTGTTCTTTGTTTATGCATTTTTTTTAGGCGTTATTTTTTTCAAGCGTTATTTTTTTTCAGGCGTTTATTTTTTTTCAGGCGTATTTTTTTCAGGCGTTTTATTTTTAGGCGTTTTTTTCAGTTTTTTTTTCAGGCGTTTTTTATTCAGGCGTTTCTTTTTCTGGCGTTATTTTTTTCATGCGTTATTTTTTTCATGCGTTATTTTTTTCTGGCGTTATTTTTCCAGGCGTTATTTTTCCAGGCTTTTTTTTTCAGGCTTTTTTTTCAGGCGTTTTTTTTCAGGTGTTTTTTTCAGGCGTTACTTTTTTCTGGCGTTATTTTTTTCAGGTGTTATTTCTTTTCAGGCGTTATTTTTTTCAGGCGTTATATTTTTCAGGCGTTATTTTTTTCAGGTGTTATTTTTTTCAGGCGTTATTTTTTTCAGGAGTTTCTTTTTTCAGGCGATATATTTTTTCAATAGTTATTTTTTCCAGGCGTTATTTTTTTTTCAGGAGTTATTTTTTTTCAGGCGTTATTATTTTCAGGCGTTATTTTTTTATTATCATTATTATTATTATTATTATTATATTATTTTATTTATGTATTTATTTATTTTTTGGTTGACGACCACAGTCATTGGCGGGGAGGGGCCAATGAACTGTGACGGTGAAAAACAGTCCATGTAATTACACCACACAGTTCCCTGTGGATGGAGGTCGTTTTTTTTTTTTTTGCATTTTTTTATAGGTTTTATTTTTTCAGGTTAAAAATTTCAGTTTTTTTTTCAGGTGTTATTTTTTCAGGTGTTTATTTAAAGGTGTAAATTCTTTTTAGGTGTAATTTCTTTTCAGGTGTTTCTTTTTTCAGGTTTCATATTTTTTACAGGTGCTATTTTTTTCAGGTATTTTTTGTTTCAGGTGTTATTTTTTTCATGCGTTTTCTTAGGCGTTTTTTCTTTAGGCGTTTTTTCAGGGCGTTCTTTGTTTATTGCATTTTTTTTAGGCGTTATTTTTTTCAGGCGTTTTTTTTCAGGCGTTATTTTTTTCAGGCGTTTATTTTTTTTCAGGCGTATTTTTTTCAGGCGTTTTATTTTTAGGCGTTTTTTCCCGTTTTTTTTTCAGGCGTTTTTTATTCAGGCGTTTCTTTTTCTGGCGTTATTTTATTCAGGCATTATTTTTTTCAGGCGTTATTTTTTTCAGGCGTTATTTTTCCAGGCGTTATTTTTCCAGGCGTTTTTTTTTTCAGGCGTTTTTCTCAGGCGTTTTTTTTTCCAGGCGTTTTTTTCAGGCGTTACTTTTTTCAGGCGTTATTTTTTTCAGGTGTTATTTTTTTTCAGGCGTTATTTTTTTTCAGGCGTTATTTTTTTCAGGTGTTATTTTTTTCAGGCGTTATTTTTTTCAGGCGTTATTTTTTTCAGGCGTTATTTTTTCAGGCTTTATTTTTTTCAAGAGTTTCTTTTTTCAGGCGATATATTTTTTTCAGTAGTTATTTTTTTCAGGCGTTATTTTTTTTCAGGCGTTATTATTTTCAGGCGTTATTTTTTTATTATCTTCATTATTATTATTATTATTGTTATTATTATATTATTATATTATTTTATTTATGTATTTATTTATTTTTTTGGTTGACGACCACAGTCATTGGCGGGGAGGGGCCAATGAACTGTGACTGTGAAAAACAGTCCATGTAATTACACCACACAGTTCCCTGTGGATGGAGGTCGTTGTTTTTTTTTTTTTTTTTTGCATTTTTCATAGGTTTTATTATTTCAGGTTAAAATTGTCAGTTTTTGTTTTTTCAGGTGTTATTTTTTCAGCTGTTTATTTTCAGGTGTAAATTCTTTTTAGGTGTAATTTCTTTTCAGGTGTTTCTTTTTTCAGGTTTTATGTTTTTTAAGGGTGCTATTTTTTTCAGGTATATTTTGTTTCAGGCGTTATTTTTTTCATGCGTTTTCTTAGGCGTTTTCTTTAGGCATTTTTTCAGGGCGTTCTTTGTTTATGCATTTTTTTTAGGCGTTATTTTTTTCAGGCGTTTTTTTTTTCAGGCGTTATTTTTTTTTCAGGCATTTATTTTTTTTTCAGGCGTATTTTTTTATGGCGTTTTATTTTTAGGCGTTTTTTTCAGTTTTTTTTTTTCAGGCGTTTTTTATTCAGGCGTTTCTTTTTCAGGCGTTATTTTTTTCAGGCGTTATTTTTTTCAGGCGTTATTTTTTTCAGGCGTTATTTTTTCAGGCGTTTTTTTTCAGGCTTTATTTTTCAGGCGTTTTTTTTCAGGCTTTTTTTTTTTCAGGCGTTTTTTTTTCAGGCGTTACTTTTTTCAGGCGTTATTTTTTTCAGGTGTAATTTTTTTTCAGGCGTTATATTTTTCAGGCGTTATATTTTTCAGGTGTTATTTTTTTCAGGCGTTATTTTTTTCAGGAGTTTCTTTTTTCAGGCGATATATTTTTTCAGTAGTTATTTTTTTCAGGCGTTATTTTTTTCAGGCGTTACTTTTTTCAGGTGTTATTTTTTTTCAGGCGTTATTTTTTTTCAGGCGTTATTTTTTTTCAGGCGTTTTTTTTTTTCAGGTGTTATTTTTTTCAGGCGTTATTTTTTTCAGGCGTTTTTTTTTTCAGGCGTTATTTTTTTCAGGAGATTCTTTTTTCAGGTGATATATTTTTTCAGTAGTTATTTTTTTCAGGCGTCATTTTTTTTCAGGAGTTATTTTTTTTCAGGCGTTATTATTTTCAGGAGTTATTTTTTTATTATCATTATTATTATTATTATTATTGTTATTATTATATTATTATATTATTTTATTTATGTATTTATTTATTTTTTGGTTGACGACCACAGTCATTGGCGGGGAGGGGCCAATGAACTGTGACGGTGAAAAACAGTCCATGTAATTACACCACACAGTTCCCTGTGGATGGAGGTCGTTTTTTTTTTTTTTTTTTTTTTTTGCATTTTTTATAGGTTTTATTTTTTCAGGTTAAGATTTTCAGTTTTTGTTTTTTCAGGTGTTATTTTTTCAGCTGTTTATTTTCAGGTGTAAATTCTTTTTAGGTGTAATTTCTTTTCAGGTGTTTCTTTTTTCAGGTTTTATGTTTTTTACAGGTGCTATTTTTTTCAGGTATTCTTTGTTTCAGGCGTTATTTTTTTCATGCGTTTTCTTAGGCGTTTTCTTCAGGCGTTTTTTCAGGGCGTTCTTTGTTTATGCATTTTTTTTAGGCATTATTTTTTTCAGGCGTTTTTTTTTTTCAGGCGTTATTTTTTTTTCAGGCGTTTATTTTTTTTCAGGCGTATTTTTTTTATGGAGTTTTATTTTTAGGCGTTTTTTTTCAGTTTTTTTTTCAGGCGTCTTTTATTCAGGCGTTTCTTTTTCAGGCGTTATTTTTTTCAGGCGTTATTTTTTTCAGGCGTTATTTTTTTCAGGCGTTATTTTTTTCTGGCGTTATTTTTTCAGGCTTTTTTTTTTCATACTTTATTTTCCAGGCGTTTTTTTCTCAGGCGTTTTTTTTTCAGGCGTTTTTTTTTCAGGCGTTTTTTTTTTTCAGGCGTTTTTTTTTCAGGCGTTACTTTTTTCAGGCGTTATTTTTTTCAGGTGTTATTTTTTTTCAGGCGTTATATTTTTCAGGCGTTATATTTTTCAGGTGTTATTTTTTTCAGGCGTTATTTTTTTCAGGAGTTTCTTTTTTCAGGCGATATATTTTTTCAGTAGTTATTTTTTTCAGGCGTTACTTTTTTCAGGCGTTATTTTTTTCAGGTGTTATTTTTTTTCAGGCGTTATTTTTTTTCAGGCGTTATATTTTTCAGGCGTTATTTTTTTCAGGTGTTATTTTTTTCAGGCGTTATTTTTTTCAGGCGTTTTTTTTTTCAGGCGTTATTTTTTTCAGGAGATTCTTTTTTCAGGTGATATATTTTTTCAGTAGTTATTTTTTTCAGGCGTCATTTTTTTTCAGGAGTTATTTTTTTTCAGGCGTTATTATTTTCAGGCGTTATTTTTTTATTATCATTATTATTATTATTATTATTGTTATTATTATATTATTATATTATTTTATTTATGTATTTATTTATTTTTTGGTTGACGACCACAGTCATTGGCGGGGAGGGGCCAATGAACTGTGACGGTGAAAAACAGTCCATGTAATTACACCACACAGTTCCCTGTGGATGGAGGTCGTTTTTTTTTTTTTTTTTTTTTTTTTTTTTTTATAGGTTTTATTTTTTCAGGTTAAGATTTTCAGTTTTTGTTTTTTCAGGTGTTCTTTTTTCAGCTGTTTATTTTCAGGTGTAAATTCATTTTAGGTGTAATTTCTATTCAGATGTTTCTTTTTTCAGGTTTTATGTTTTTTACAGGTGCTATTTTTTTCAGGTATTTTTTGTTTCAGGCGTTATTTTTTTCATGCATTTTCTTAGGCGTTTTCTTTAGGCGTTTTTTCAGGGCGTTCTTTGTTTATGCATTTTTTTTAGGCGTTATTTTTTTCAGGCGTTTTTTTTTTCAGGCGTTATTTTTTTTTCAGGCGTTTATTTTTTTCAGGCGTATTTTTTTATGGAGTTTTATTTTTAGGCGTTTTTTTTCAGGCGTTTTTTATTCAGGCGTTTCTTTTTCAGGCGTTTTTTTTTCAGGCGTTATTTTTCTCAGGCGTTATTTTTTTCAGGCGTTATTTTTTTCTGGCGTTATTTTTTCAGGCGTTTTTTTTTCATACTTTATTTTTCAGGCGTTTTTTTTTCAGGCGTTTTTTTTTCAGGCGTTTTTTTTTCAGGCGTTTTTTTTTTCAGGCGTTACTTTTTTCAGGCGTTATTTTTTTCAGGTGTTATTTTTTTTCAGGCGTTATATTTTTCAGGCGTTATTTTTTTCAGGAGTTATTTTTTTTCAGGCGTTATTATTTTCAGGCGTTATTTTTTTATTATCATCATTATTATTATTATTATTGTTATTATTATATTATTATATTATTTTATTTATGTATTTATTTATTTTTTGGTTGACGACCACAGTCATTGGCGGGGAGGGGCCAATGAACTGTGACGGTGAAAAACAGTCCATGTAATTACACCACACAGTTCCCTGTGGATGGAGGTCGTTTTTTTTTTTTTTTTTTTTTTTTTTTTTTGCATTTTTTATAGGTTTCATTTTTTTAGGTTAAAGTTTTCAGTTTTTGTTTTTTCAGGTGTTATTTTTTCAGCGTTTTTTTTTCAGGTGTAAATTCTTTTTAGGTGTAATTTCTTTTCAGGTGTTTCTTTTATCAGGTTTTATGTTTTTTACAGGTGCTATTTTTTTCAGGTATTTTTTGTTTCAGGCGTTATTTTTTTCATGCGTTTTCTTAGGCGTTTTCTTTAGGCGTTTTTTCAGGGCGTTCTTTGTTTATGCATTTTTTTTAAGGCGTTATTTTTTTCCGGCGATTTTTTTTTCAGGCGTTATTTTTTTTACAGGCGTTTTTTTTTTTTCAGGCGTATTTTTTTCAGGCGTTTTATTTTTAGGCGTTTTTTTCAGTTTTTTTCAGGCGTTTTTTATTCAGGCGTTTCTTTTTCAGGCGTTATTTTTTTCAGGCGTTATTTTTTTCAGGCGTTATTTTTTTCAGGCGGTATTTTTTTCTGGCGTTATTTTTTTAGGGTTTTTTTTCAGGCTTTATTTTTCAGGCGTTTTTTTTCAGGCGTTTTTTTTTCAGGCGTTACTTTTTTTACAGGCGTTTATTTTTTTTCAGGCGTATTTTTTTCAGGCGTTTTATTTTTAGGCGTTTTTTTCAGTTTTTTTTTCAGGCGTTTTTTTTTCAGGCGTTTTTTTTCAGGCATTACTTTTTTCAGGCGTTATTTTTTTCAGGTGTTATTTTTTTTCAGGCGTTATATTTTTCAGGAGTTATTTTTTTCAGGCGTAATTTTTTTCAGGAGTTTCTTTTTTCAGGCGATATATTTTTTCAGTAGTTATTTTTTTCAGGCGTTACTTTTTTCAGGCGTTACTTTTTTCAGGTGTTATTTTTTTTCAGGCGTTATTTTTTTTCAGGCGTTATATTTTTCAGGCGTTATTTTTTTCAGGTGTTGTTTTTTTCAGGCGTTATTTTTTTCAGGCGTTTTTTTTTCAGGCGTTATTTTTTTCAGGAGATTCTTTTTTCAGGTGATATATTTTTTCAGTAGTTATTTTTTTCAGGCGTCATTATTTTTCAGGAGTTATTTTTTTTCAGGCATTATTATTTTCAGGCGTTATTTTTTTATTATCATTATTATTATTATTATTATTGTTATTATTATATTATTATATTATTTTATTTATGTATTTATTTATTTTTTGGTTGACGACCACAGTCATTGGCGGGTAGGGGCCAATGAACTGTGACGGTGAAAAACAGTCCATGTAATTACACCACACAGTTCCCTGTGGATGGAGGTCGTTTTTTTTTTTTTTTTTTTTTTTGGATTTTTTATAGGTTTTATTTTTTCAGGTTAAAAATTTCAGTTTTGTTTTTTAAGGTGTTCTTTTTTCAGCTGTTTATTTTCAGGTGTAAATTCTTTTAAGATGTAATTTCTTTTCAGGTGTTTCTTTTATCAGGTTTTATGTTTTTTACAGGTGCTATTTTTTTCAGGTATTTTTTGTTTCAGGCGTTATTTTTTTCATGCGTATTCTTAGGCGTTTTCTTTAGGCGTTTTTTCAGGGCGTTCTTTGTTTATTCATTTTTTTTTTAGGTGTTATTTTTTTCAGGCGATTTTTTTTTCAGGCGTTATTTTTTTTCAGGCGTTTATTTTTTTTAGGCGTATTTTTTTCAGGCGTTTTATTTTTAGGCGTTTTTTTCAGTTTTTTTCAGGCGTTTTTTATTCAGGCGTTTCTTTTTCAGGCGTTATTTTTTTCAGGCGTTATTTTTTTCAGGCGTTATTTTTTTCAGGCGGTATTTTTTTCTGGCATTATTTTTTTAGGGTTTTTTTTTCAGGCTTTATTTTTCAGGAGTTTTTTTTAAGGCGTTTTTTTTTCAGGCGTTACTTTTTTTACAGGCGTTTATTTTTTTTCAGTCGTATTTTTTTCAGGCGTTTTATTTTTAGGCGTTTTTTTCAGTTTTTTTTTCAGGCGTTTTTTTTTCAGGCGTTTTTTTTCAGGCATTACTTTTTTCAGGCGTTATTTTTTTCAGGTGTTATTTTTTTTCAGGCGTTATATTTTTCAGGAGTTATTTTTTTCAGGCGTAATTTTTTTCAGGAGTTTCTTTTTTCAGGCGATATATTTTTTCAGTAGTTATTTTTTTCAGGCGTTACTTTTTTCAGGCGTTATTTTTTTCAGGTGTTATTTTTTTTCAGGCGTTATTTTTTTTCAGGCGTTATATTTTTCAGGCGTTATTTTTTTCAGGTGTTATTTTTTTAAGGCGTTATTTTTTCAGGCTTTTTTTTATCATACTTTATTTTCCAGGCGTTTTTTTTTCAGGCGTTTTTTTTTCAGGCGTTTTTATTCAGGCGTTACTTTTTTCAGGCGTTTTTTTTTCAGGTGTTATTTTTTTTCAGGCGTTATATTTTTCAGGCGTTATTTTTTTCAGGAGTTATTTTTTTTCAGGCGTTATTATTTTCAGGCGTTATTTTTTTATTATCATCATTATTATTATTATTGTTATTATTATATTATTATATTATTTTATTTATGTATTTATTTATTTTTTGGTTGACGACCACAGTCATTGGCGGGGAGGGGCCAATGAACTGTGACGGTGAAAAACAGTCCATGTAATTACACCACACAGTTCCCTGTGGATGGAGGTCGTTTTTTTTTTTTTTTTTTTTTTTTTTTTGCATTTTTTATAGGTTTTATTTTTTCAGGTTAAAATTTTCAGTTTTTGTTTTTTCAGGTGTTCTTTTTTCAGCTGTTTATTTTCAGGTGTAAATTCTTTTTAGGTGTAATTTCTTTTCAGGTGTTTCTTTTTTCCGGTTTTATGTTTTTTACAGGTGCTATTTTTTTCAGATATTTTTTGTTTCAGGCGTTATTTTTTTCATGCGTTTTCTTAGGCGTTTTCTTTAGGCGTTTTTTCAGGGCGTTCTTTGCTTATGCATTTTTTTTAGGCGTTATTTTTTTCAGGCGTTTTTTTTTCAGGCGTTATTTTTTTTTCAGGCGTTTATTTTTTTTCAGGCGTATTTTTTTAAGGCGTTTTATTTTTAGGCGTTTTTTTCAGTTTTTTTTTTCAGGCGTTTTTTATTCAGGCGTTTCTTTTTCAGGCGTTATTTTTTTCAGGCGTTATTTTTTTCAGGCGTTATTTTTTTCAGGCGTTATTTTTTCAGGCGGTTTTTTTTCAGGCTTTATTTTTCAGGCGTTTTTTTTTCAGGCGTTTTTTTTTTCAGGCGTTTTTTTTTCAGGCGTTACTTTTTTCAGGCGTTATTTTTTTCAGGTGTTATTTTTTTTCAGGCGTTATATTTTTCAGGCGTTATATTTTTCAGGTGTTATTTTTTTCAGGCGTTATTTTTTTCAGGCGTTATTTTTTTCAGGAGTTTCTTTTTTCAGGCGATATATTATTTCAGTAGTTATTTTTTTCAGGCGCTACTTTTTTCAGGCGTTATTTTTTTCAGGTGTTATTTTTTTTCAGGCGTTATTTTTTTTCAGGCGTTATATTTTTCAGGCGTTATTTTTTTCAGGTGTTATTTTTTTCAGGCGTTATTTTTTTCAGGCGTTTTTTTTTTCAGGCGTTATTTTTTTCAGGAGATTCTTTTTTCAGGTGATATATTTTTTCAGTAGTTATTTTTTTCAGGCGTCATTTTTTTTCAGGCGTTATTATTTTCAGGCGTTATTTTTTTATTATCATTATTATTATTATTATTATTGTTATTATTATATTATTATATTATTTTATTTATGTATTTATTTATTTTTTGGTTGACGACCACAGTCATTGGCGGGGAGGGGCCAATGAACTGTGACGGTGAAAAACAGTCCATGTAATTACACCACACAGTTCCCTGTGGATGGAGGTCGTTTTTTTTTTTTTTTTTTTTTCATTTTTTATAGGTTTTATTTTTTCAGGTTAAAATTTTCAGTTTTTGTTTTTTCAGGTGTTCTTTTTTCAGCTGTTTATTTTCAGTTGTAAATTCTTTTTAGGTGTAATTTCTATTCAGGTGTTTCTTTTTTCAGGTTTTATGTTTTTTACAGGTGCTATTTTTTTCAGGTATTTTTTGTTTCAGGCGTTATTTTTTTCATGCGTTTTCTTAGGCGTTTTCTTTAGGCGTTTTTTCAGGGCGTTCTTTGTTTATGCATTTTTTTTAGGCGTTATTTTTTTCAGGCGTTTTTTTTTTCAGGCGTTATTTTTTTTTCAGGCGTTTATTTTTTTCAGGCGTATTTTTTTATGGAGTTTTATTTTTAGGCGTTTTTTTCAGGGTTTTTTTCAGGCGTTTTTTATTCAGGCGTTTCTTTTTCAGGCGTTATTTTTTTCAGGCGTTATTTTTCTCAGGCGTTATTTTTTTCAGGCGTTATTTTTTTCTGGCGTTATTTTTTCAGGCGTTTTTTTTTCAGGCTTTATTTTTCAGGCGTTTTTTTTTCAGGCGTTTTTTTTTCAGGCGTTTTTTTTTCAGGCGTTACTTTTTTCAGGCGTTATTTTTTTCAGGTGTTATTTTTTTTCAGGCGTTATATTTTTCAGGCGTTATTTTTTTCAGGAGTTATTTTTTTTCAGGCGTTATTATTTTCAGGCGTTATTTTTTTATTATCATCATTATTATTGTTATTATTATATTATTATATTATTTTATTTATGTAATTATTTATTTTTTGGTTGACGACCACAGTCATTGGCGGGGAGGGGCCAATGAACTGTGACGGTGAAAAACAGTCCATGTAATTACACCACACAGTTCCCTGTGGATGGAGGTCGTTTTTTTTTTTTTTTTTATTTATTTATTTATTTTTTTTTGCATTTTTTATAGGTTTTATTTTTTTAGGTTAAAGTTTTCAGTTTTTGTTTTTTCAGGTGTTATTTTTTCAGCGTTTTTTTTTTCAGGTGTAAATTCTTTTTAGGTGTAATTTCTTTTCAGGTGTTTCTGTTATCAGGTTTTATGTTTTTTACAGGTGCTATTTTTTTCAGGTATTTTTTGTTTCAGGCGTTATTTTTTTCATGCGTTTTCTTAGGCGTTTTCTTTAGGCGTTTTTTCAGGGCGTTCTTTGTTTATGCATTTTTTTAGGCGTTATTTTTTTTACAGGCGTTTATTTTTTTTCAGGCGTATTTTTTTCAGGCGTTTTATTTTTAGGCGTTTTTTTCAGTTTTTTTTTCAGGCGTTTTTTATTCAGGCGTTTCTTTTTCAGGCGTTATTTTTTTCAGGCGTTATTTTTTTCAGGCGTTATTTTTTTCAGGCGGTATTTTTTTCTGGCGTTATTTTTTTAGGTTTTTTTTTTCAGGCTTTATTTTTCAAGCGTTTTTTTTAAGGCGTTTTTTTTCAGGCGTTACATTTTTTACAGGCGTTTATTTTTTTTCAGGCGTATTTTTTTCAGGCGTTTTATTTTTAGGCGTTTTTTTCAGTTTTTTTTACAGGCGTTTTTTTTTCAGGCGTTTTTTTTCAGGCATTACTTTTTTCAGGCGTTATTTTTTTCAGGTGTTATTTTATTTCAGGCGTTATATTTTTCAGGAGTTATTTTTTTCAGGCGTTATTTTTTTCAGGAGTTTCTTTTTTCAGGCGATATATTTTTTCAGTAGTTATTTTTTTCAGGCGTTACTTTTTTCAGGCGTTATTTTTTTCAGGTGTTATTTTTTTTCAGGCGTTATTTTTTTTCAGGCGTTATATTTTTCAGGCGTTATTTTTTTCAGGTGTTATTTTTTTCAGGCGTTATTTTTTTCAGGCGTTTTTTTTTTCAGGCGTTATTTTTTTCAGGAGATTCTTTTTTCAGGTGATATATTTTTTCAGAAGTTATTTTTTTCAGGCGTCATTTTTTTTCAGGAGGTATTTTTTTTCAGGCGTTATTATTTTCAGGCGTTATTTTTTTATTATCATTATTATTATTATTATTATTGTTATTATTATATTATTATATTATTTTATTTATGTATTTATTTATTTTTTGGTTGACGACCACAGTCATTGGCGGGTAGGGGCCAATGAACTGTGACGGTGAAAAACAGTCCATGTAATTACACCACACAGTTCCCTGTGGATGGAGGTCGTTTTTTTTTTTTTTTTTTTTTTTTTTTGCATTTTTTATAGGTTTTATTTTTTCAGGTTTTTAAGGTTTTATGTCTTTTACAGGTGCTATTTTTTTCAGGTATTTTTGTTTCAGGCGTTATTTTTTTCATGCGTTTTCTTAGGCGTTTTCTTTAGGCGTTTTTTCAGGGCGTTCTTTGTTTATGCATTTTTTTTAGGCGTTATTTTTTTCAGGCGATTTTTTTTTCAGGCGTTATTTTTTTTTCAGGCGTTTATTTTTTTTCAGGCGTATTTTTTTCAGGCGTTTTATTTTTAGGCGTTTTTTTCAGTTTTTTTTTCAGGCGTTTTTTATTCAGGCGTTACTTTTTCAGGCGTTATTTTTTTTAGGCGTTATTTTTTTCAGGCGTTATTTTTTTCAGGCGTTATTTTTTTCTGGCGTTATTTTTTCAGGTTTTTTTTTTTAGGCTTTATTTTTCAGGCGTTTTTTTTCAGGCGTTTTTTTTTCAGGCGTTTTTTTTCAGGCATTACTTTTTTCAGGCGTTATTTTTTTCAGGTGTTATTTTTTTCAGGTGTTATTTTTTTCAGGCGATATTTTTTTCAGGCGTTATTTTTTTCAGGAGATTCTTTTTTCAGGTGATATATTTTTTCAGTAGTTATTTTTTTCAGGCGTCATTTTTTTTCAGGAGTTATTTTTTTTCAGGCGTTATTATTTTCAGGCATTATTTTTTTATTATCATTTTTATTATTATTATTATTGTTATTATTATATTATTATATTATTTTATTTATGTATTTATTTATTTTTTGGTTGACGACCACAGTCATTGGCGGGGAGGGGCCAATGAACTGTGACGGTGAAAAACAGTCCATGTAATTACACCACACAGTTCCCTGTGGATGGAGGTTGTGTTTTTTTTTTTTTTTTTTTTGCATTTTTTATAGGTTTTATTTTTTCAGGTTAAAATTTTCAGTTTTTGTTTTTTCAGGTGTTCTTTTTTCAGCTGTTTATTTTCAGGTGTAAATTCTTTTTAGGTGTAATTTCTTTTCAGGTGTTTCTTTTTTCAGGTTTTATGTTTTTTACAGGTGCTATATTTTTCAGGTATTTTTTGTTTCAGGCGTTATTTTTTTCATGCGTTTTCTTAGGCGTTTTCTTTAGGCGTTTTTTCAGGGCGTTCTTTGTTTATGCATTTTTTTTAGGCATTATTTTTTTCAGGCGTTTTTTTTTCAGGCGTTATTTTTTTTTCAGGCGTTTATTTTTTTTCAGGCGTATTTTTTTTATGGAGTTTTATTTTTAGGCGTTTTTTTCAGTTTTTTTTTCAGGCGTTTTTTATTCAGGCGTTTCTTTTTCAGGCGTTATTTTTTTCAGGCGTTATTTTTTTCAGGCGTTATTTTTTTCAGGCGTTATTTTTTTCTGGCGTTATTTTTTCAGGCGTTTTTTTTTCATACTTTATTTTCCAGGCGTTTTTTTTTCAGGCGTTTTTTTTCAGGCGTTTTTTTTTCAGGCGTTACTTTTTTCAGGCGTTTTTTTTTTCAGGTGTTATTTTTTTTCAGGCGTTATATTTTTCAGGCGTTATTTTTTTCAGGAGTTATTTTTTTCAGGCGTTATTATTTTCAGGCGTTATTTTTTTTTTATCATCATTATTATTATTATTATTGTTATTATTATATTATTATATTATTTTATTTATGTATTTATTTATTTTTTGGTTGACGACCACAGTCATTGGCGGGGAGGGGCCAATGAACTGTGACGGTGAAAAACAGTCCATGTAATTACACCACACAGTTCCCTGTGGATGGAGGTCGTTTTTTTTTTTTTTTTTTTTGCATTTTTTATAGGTTTTATTTTTTCAGGTTAAAATTTTCAGGTTTTATTTTTTCATGTGTTTTTTTTCAGGTGTAAATTCTTTTTAGGTGTAATTTCTTTTCAGGTGATATGTTTTTTTAGGTGCTATTTTTTCAGTTTTGTTTTTTAGTTTTTTTTAGGTGTTATTTTATTTAATGGTATTTTTTAGGTGTTATTTATTTTCAGTCTTTTTTTTCAGGTGTAAGTTCTTTTTCAGGTGTAATATTTTTTTCAGGTGTAATTTCTTTTTCTGATGAAATTTCTATTAAGGTGTAATTTCTTTTCAGGTGTAATTTCTTTTCAGGTGTTTCTTTTTTCAGGTTTTATGTTTTTTACAGGTGCTATTTTTTTCAGGTGTTATTTTTTTCAGGTGTTATTTCTTTTCAGGTATTAATTCTTTTATTATAATAGTTATTATTATTGTCATTATTTTTATATTACTTTATATATATATATATATTTTTTTTTTTTTTGGTTGACGACCACAGTCATTGGTGGGGAGGGGCCAATGAACTGTCACGGTGAAAGACGGTCCATGCAATTTCACCACACAGTTCCCTGTGGATTAAAGTCGTATTTTTTTTCAGGTGCAATTTTCTTTCACGTGTAGTTTTTTCAGGTGTTATTTTGTTCCAGCTGTTATTTTTTTCAGATTTTATTTTTATCAGGTGTTATTTTTTCAGGTGTTATTTTTTCAGGTGTAATATCTTTTCATGTGTTATATCTTTTCAGGTGTTGTTTTTTTAGGTGCTATTTTTTCAGGTGTTTTTTATAGGTGTTTTTTTAGGGATATTTTTTCCAGGTGTTATTTTTTCCAGGCATTATTTTATCAGGTATTATTTCTTTTTCAGGTGTTATTCCTTTTTCAGGTTGCTATTTCTTTTTCAGGTGTTATTTCTTTTCAGGTGTAATTTCTTTTCAGGTGTAATTTCTATTCAGGTGTTATTTCTATTCAGGTGTTATTTCTTTTTCATGTGTTATTTCTTTTTCAGGTGTTATTTCTTTTTCAGGTGTTATTTCTTTTTCAGGTGTTATTTCTTTTTCAGGTGTTATTTCATTTTAGGTGGAATTTCTTTTCAGGTGTACTTTCTTTTATTATAATTATTATTATTGTTATTATTAGATTATTTTATTTATATATTTATTTATTATTTGGTTGACGACCACAGTCATTGGTGGGGAGGGGCCAATGAACTGTGATGGTGAAATACAGTCAATGCAATTTCACCACACAGTTCCTTGTGGATGGAGGTAGTTTTTTTTTTATTTTTTTATTTTTTTTTTTAAGGTGGCATTTTGTTTCAGGTGCTATTTTTTTCATGTAATACTTTTTTCCAGGTGTAAATTTCATTACTTTTTTTAGGTGTAATTTATTTCCAGGTGTTACTTCTTTTCAGGTGTAATGTTTTTAAGTGTGATATTTTTTCAGGTGTAATTTTTTTGGTATTATTTTTTCTTTTTTTTTTTAGGTGTACTTTTTTTTAGGTGTAATTTTTCCAGGTGTATTTTTTCCAGGTGTATTTTTTCAAGTGTCATTAGTTTCTAGGTGTCATTAGTTTCTAGATGTAATTATTTTCTAGGTGTAAATTTTTCAGGTGTCATTTCTTTTAAGGTGTAATTTTTTTTAGGTGTAATTTTTTTTCAGTTGTTATTTTTTTACAGGTGTAATTTCTTTTCAGGTGTTATTTTTTTAGGTGTTATTTCTTTTTCAGGTGTTATTTCTTTTCAGGTGCTATTTCTTTTCTGGTGCTATTTCTATTCAGGTGCTATTTCTTTTCAGGAGTAATTTTTTTCAGGTATAATTTCTTTTATTATCATTATTATTATTATTATTGTTATTATTTTTATAATATTTTATTTACATATTTATTTAATATTTGGTTGAAGACCACAGTCATTGGCGGGGAGGGGCCAATGAACTGTGACGGTGAAATACAGTCAATGCAATTTCACCACACGGTTCCCTGTGGATGGAGGTCGTTTTTTTTTTTTTTTTTTTTTTTTTCGCCCTGACCCCAATCCTCGCCAACACCGCATATTGGTCAGAGCACTGGAACATTCCTCTTACCACTCTAGCATCCATCACATCTTTCCTTATCTTTTCATCCTCAGCTATGTAATCAGTCAAACTTATCTCCTCTCCCCTTTCATCCCACCTCTTCCATGTGTACCTGTGGATCAGTCTTTGCTCGAAGCAGAGGTGTTGGCAAGGAACAACCCCGCCTCGGTATACACATCCACCAGGCATTCACCATTTTCATTTATACCATTCACACCCCACTTGCCAACTACACCTACTACTTTCTTATTCCCTACCTTCCCATTCATATCTCCCACAAGCACTATCCTCCCTCTCAAAACTTATCAGACATTCATTCACTTCATCCTAAAACTCTTTCATTTTGATCTTTCCCACCTTGGTCTGCGCGTTCACTAGAGCATACGCGCAGACCCATGCATACCTCACTATACCAATCTTCCTGGTCATCCACATTATCCTTGTTCCCTTCCTATCATGTCTGTCCATTCCCTTCCACACCCTCCCAGACACCAACAATGCGCATCCTTCCTTTCCTCTCACTTTACTCTTTTCATTCATGCCAGTCCATATCACGCCTCCTTCCATTTCTTCCCACAACTTACTCTTTCCTCCATCCCTACACTCTTCCACCCTCCATCCCTACACTCTTCCACCCTCCATCCTTTCATATGCGTCTCGGTCACCCTACACACATCTATTCTACTCCTTCTAGCACCCTCCACTATCTCTCTCCTTTTCACCTCATTCACCATTCCATTTACATTGATCGCTACTACTCTCAAGCATTCATCCCCTTTCCTGCCCCCCACAGGGCAGACTGGAGACCCCTCCATGCCACTAGCTGTTGCCGTCCGTCCTCCCATTGGGGGGCCGCTTGTGGCTGGCAAGGCCAACGCAGCGCTCATCCGAGGAGGGACACGGGCCATCAAGATTGTCAAGCCCTTTCACAAAACACTAAATAATAATAAAAGACAGTTAAAAGATAAAAAAATATGCACAATTAACACTTTTAAAAATAAATTACAATTATTATTTAAAAATAATTGTCTCTAACACTATTAAAAATATTAAAATATTAGAAATAATTAAAACACTAGATACTAATAAAAGACTGATAAGACACAAAAATTTGCACAATTAACACTTTTTAAAATAATTACAATTATAATTTAAAAATACTTTTGTCTCTAGAATTATTAAAAAGGAAATTCAACCCTATATGTGGGGGAACCTACTGTGCCCCCACACCGCCTCCCCCTTCAGCTCCACCTCCAGCCTCTATAAAAATAAAATATTGATAAAAAATAGGGAGGTAAGCGGGGTGAGACTTACCTACCCTTCCTGTGGAGGGGTAGGTCACCGAGGTGCTTTGTAAAAAACTTCCCAAATCTTGACGGTAACCAGTGCGTAATGGCTGCACCTCATACCTCATTGGTTACCATACTGCCACTGCACAAAGCTTCTCCTTCAGGGTCCAAATTGAAAAGTTATTGCTTAAACCAATGACTGGGAAAATTATTTATTATGGTGTGAATCCTTCAACTCATGCAACACATAAGTCTCCTAATTAACTGTGCTTACACTACATACTCAATATTACTCGAATATGTGTGAGAATGGCACTAAATTTTATTGTGCGACGAGCGATATATTATGTTATGGTCCTATTTCTCGAATAAGTTTATTGAGGAAATCTATACTATCTTCGTTGGTGATCATGACTGACATTGGAATGGTTCCTTATACTATACACTCTTTCTCAGTAGTCTCTCCAACAACAAAATGGTGCTCTTTGGTAATACAGCCAAAAAGTATAGAGTCCTTCTTATTCTTTTTGGTACAGCCGAGTTGATTTATCATGTTTTCTACGGTGTTCGGTGTCATAACTCCACTTAGGGCTGCCTGGGGGTTGTTCTAAATCCAAGCGCCCTAACTTAGGACAAGATGGCTGCCAAAGGTTTTGAGTATGCTGTCATAAGTGTTTTGAGTTTACCGTCATAAGCACACAGGGGAAGTTAGGGCTCCCTAGCCGAGATAGGATGTCCTAAGTTGTTTTGAGTATCCGGCCCCTGGCCCCAGATCCTTTCTTTCTTTTTTCATCCTTGGTGATTGTCGTCCTTCTCTATCTCCTTCTCCCTTGTATCGACTACAAAAGTCATTTTTCTGAGTCATATTATGATATCATCAAGTGTGTCAAATTATTTTATCTGATTAACTCCAAATTTAACTACAGATGAAACCCTGGATCCAATTAAGGGGTAAAAGAGTTTTAGTTCAAGAAAGTCCTTTTTAGATTAGACTCCCTTTGAATTACGAAGAAGTTAGTTGTGTCTGTTTATCTGTAAGGTAAGTCATTATTTTAACTACACTATATATATTATATGAATATATTCATTGTTTGGCAAAGCTGTGAACGATAGCCATGTAAACGTAACTTCGACATAGAGAATATTATATACTATTATATGCAGATGTACACAGAAAACGGACAACATTCCTTTGTGTTTCTAGAAAACGGTGGTGAGTGAGAATGTCACGCGAGACCTGCTGGAGGAGCCACGCATGGCCTGGGTCAGTTAATCAGTGAGTGAGTAAGTGAGGTGGTGGACGGTGGTTGGTTGTGTTGGGGAACTGACCAAAGTGTCTGGTCCAGGCAAATAACGGACCGCGATGACTTCTTACGTCATTTTAGGTAAGACAGTAACACATAATCTTTTAAACATATATTATAAGTCGGCATTCGTGGGTGTATAACTGAAAATCGGATATCATGTTTGTACACTTTCCTACTCGCTTTCCTTCATTCTCTCGCTACTCTTGGGTTCCCTAGCTTCGTCTTCCAAGTGTTTTCAAAGGTTTAGACAATCTCTACATCATGCTAAAAAACAGAGTACGAGGGATGAAGGAAACAGGTGTAAGTGTGCTTGAGAGATCCTTAAAAGAATACTACCACAATGAAGAACTCGCTCTTGTTCAGGGGGTATTGATTGCACCAACATTTTACATCATCGATAGCCACGTACTATTCTGAGAACTTGTTGAGCGCTCTGTGTCTTCTTTAGTATCAACAATAGTAAGGGGGATAGTAGGCTACAGTGTTGGTGGTAATTCTGTATGATTCCTCCAAACTTTTCCAAATAACAACAGCTAAGTCACTATTATTTTTTGTTTATCTGTTGGTTCCGTTTCCCGGTATAGTCTACATTGCAGGAATAAAGGCGCTCTGATAAATCTAATGCGTACTGTCACCATAATAACACGTATATACGGCATTTGGTTGGTACATTATTACTCAAGAGGATTATTTTGGGCGAAATGGAGGGGTACTGCTTTCTTCAAAAAATGTTAGAACACAGAGTAGCCTACCTCAGTATACGTGTAGGGGATTTGTTTTTCGTCCTGTTTGGAGGAATCAGTAGGCTTTTGATTCACTACAGTTAAGGTGGTAATTCTTTTTTGGTACATTGGAGTGCCTTGATTTCTCAAAAATATGCTAGGAAACAGGACCAGAAGAGCAAATATAATAGTAGGATATTCTGTTGCTTGGAATAGTTTGGAGGATTCAGTTGCTCCAGATTTACCAACACAAAACTTCCCCCTTAACTATCGGTGCAAGTACCAATACATTTCAGAGTGCAAATTGTAATGTTTTCAGAGAACAAGTTAATAAGTTAATAAGAGAACAAGATGCAGTAAGTAATATCTGTGTTTTCAGGATGGTTGGTAGTGGTGGGGTCGTGGTGGTGTGTATGTGTGACCAGAGTACAAGCACAGGGGACAACACTAGTCTGCAATCCAGGATGGGTTAGTACACATTACTTCTAGTTGTTATTCCATCGTATGCAAGAATTTCTGTGGTGTGTGTTGACGATGGCCGGTGTGGTAACGATACGATGACTCCATAGGCACGTATACGCTACCGATACCACGGATATTCTTGCATACGGTCCATTGTGTCGTCTATAAAAAAAGAAAAAAAAACATGAGAATGAGAAGGTTACAGGGATGAAACAGAAAAAGTGCAGTAACCATTCAAAGGTAATTATCATCAGAAGGTCTGTTTATATAATTATAGTATACGAGAGGGTTACAGGGAAGAAACAAAAAACGTTAAGTTAGTACCCGTTCAAGGTTAAATATCATCAGAAGGTTAGGTTAGGTTAGGTCTGTTTATATCATCATTATAATTATATAGTATATGAAACAAAAAAAATTAAGTTAGTACCCGTTCAAGGTTAAATATCATCAGAAGGTTAGGTTAGGTTAGGTTAGGTCTGTTTATATGAAACAAAAAAAGTTAAGTTAGTACCCGTTCAAGGTTAAATATCATCAGAAGGTTAGGTTAGGTTAGGTTAGGTCTGTTTATATAATTATAGTATACATGAAGGAGAGGGTTACAATGCACGGTACTTTTGTTATGAATGTCAAGGATACCTGCATGGACAATCTAGCTATTCTTCATGAGACGCCTGACGTAGCCTAATCTGTTTTTCTCTCTGATAGTTAGTGAGTTATTTGATTTACTTGTTACTGGACTGGGATCTCCTTTAAAGTTCCGCAATGTATTGATAAAGCTGAATTGGTAAAAGAAAAATAATAACTGTTGATGATGATATGTCCAGTAGAGCTTAATTTGTTATAGCCTAAACTTTACGTAATGCTTATGTCTTATTATAAGGACAAAGAATATTGATAAGAAGGTCTGCGTGGGATGTGTATTAAAACTCTCTCCCTCTCTCTCTCTCTCTCTCTCTCTCTGTTTGGCCGGGAAAGTTAAAACATATAACTCTCTCTCTCTCTCTCTCTCTCTCTCTCTCTCTCTCTCTCTCTCTCTCTCTCTCTCTGTTTGGCCGGGAAAGTTAAAACATATATAACTCTCTCTCTCTCTCTCTCTCTCTCTCTCTCTCTCTCTCTCTCTCTCTCTCTCTCTGTGTTTGGTCCAGAAAATTAAAACATATATGACTCTCTCTCTCTCTGGTCCAGAAAATTAAAACATGACTCTCTCTCTCTCTCTCTCTCTCTCTCTCTCTCTCTCTCTCTCTCTGTGTGTGTGTTTGGTCCAGAAAATTAAAACATATATTTATACCCTCTCTTAGACACAAGAGCTATAAAGAGCGGTTGGTAGAACTCGATCTGTTCTCTTTGGAAACCCGGAGACTGCGTGGTCAGCTTATCGAAGTGTTTAAAATACTACGAGGCTTTGACAATGTAGACTACAGGGACATTTTCCAACTCAGTGAGGGCACAACCAGGAATCATGGCTACAAACTTGAACTGAAGCGATACAACCGTGATCTGTGTGGTAAGTTCTTTACATACAGCATCTGCGGTACTTGGAACGCGCTTCCTGCTGATGTAGTCAACAGCAACTCTGTGGATCAGTTCAAGTCCAGATTAGACAAAGCCTTAAACCACCGTCTAGGTGTTTAAGCCGTTGTGCGAGTGTTCCTTGATGGTTTCACATGACACATTCGAGGACGGTCGCCTACTTGCGCAACTAAACCCACAGGTACCCTCTTTGTATGGATCGTAAGGTCCCCTAGGGTACTTCTTTTCCTTGTAACTCCTTGTAACTCTCTCTCTCTCTCTCTCTCTCTCTCTCTCTCTCTCTCTCTCTGTTTTGGCCATCAGCAGAATGTTAAATTATATACTCTTCCTCGGTTGCCGCAATTCAAATAACTATTCCCATCTTCGTTCAAGGATCAACAACAGAATCTAGGCTGCCGTCTGATACATAACAACACACACGAATAGGGACAGGGAGAAGAAAGGGAAGGGGAAGGGAAGGAGAGGAGAGGGGTTACTGTACGTGGAATCTGACCTTCATCCTCATATACAATACACAAGCTGATGGTTTGTGGCCTTGGAGACGGAGCTACCTACGGATATTGATTGATAGCCTGGCGATAAGTAGGCTATAATTTTTTTTCTTCTTTTTTTTAGAATGCCTTCGACTGCGAGCGAGCGAAGCGAGTCTTCTAAATTTTCAGACATTTTTCTTGCCTCTGATTTTGGAAAGCTTTTTGTCCTGGTGGTCAACCTCAGTTATCAAATTGTAATTTTTTCCAATAAAGAAACATAACCTAATGCTTAAAAGGAAAATATTCCCGTTGTGACTTTAATAATCAGCCAACACTTTCAACTCTGATCGGCCAAACAAAGTATTCAGCTTTGGACACCAGCTGATTTTATATTATTATTATTATTATTATTATTATTAGTAGTAGTAGTAGTAGTAGTAGTAGTAGTATTAGTAGTAGTATTTATTATTATTATTATTATTATTATTATTATTATTATTAGTAGTAGTAGTAGTAGTAGTAGTAGTAGTAGTAGTAGTAGTAGTATTAGTATTAGTATTTATTATTATTATTATTATTATTATTATTATTATTATTATTATTATTATTATTATTATTATTATTATTATTATTATTATTATTATTATTATTATTATTATTATTATTATTATTATATACTCGCAAGCTATGAATGAAAAACAAGTACACGAATTTTAACGAAGGCAAAATTAGATGCAAAAAGAAAATACATGTAAAACCTTAGTACCAGGTAACAACAAGCACAAAATAATACTAATAATAATAATAATTAATACGTGTGTTTTCAGGAACTTTGCGTAGGATCAAAGAGTCATTGCATCCCCACCGAGTGCAAAGAAGAGACCAGTCCAAGTCCCCGTTGTAAACCTGGAGAGAGCTTTTGTGATGTTGAGGATGCCTGTTTTAAACCCTGCAGACAACACACCAAATGTCCACCCGGCAAGAGTTTCTGTCTCAGGTAAGAGAGAGAGAGAGAGAAAGAATCCATCATTAACTTGCACATATTGTTTACAGAGAGAGAGAGAGAGAGAGAGAGAGAGAGAGAGAGAGAGAGAGAATTCATTGTCATCTTGCACACATTCTTTACGTAGAGAGAGAGAGAGAGAGAGAGAGAGAGAGAGAGAGAGAGAGAGAGAGAGAGAGAATTCATTGTCATCTTGCACACATTCTTTACGTAGAGAGAGAGAGAGAGAGAGAGAGAGAGAGAGAGAGAGAGACTACATCATCATATTACACACACTGTTTACTTGATCCCATGTCATGCACCAGAGTCCAACGTGTGTATGTATGTATGTATGTGTGTGTGTGTCATTTCCTCAGGACTGGTGGGTGCCTGGCGACGAGGGCGTGTGAGGGCGGGGGTGGACAGGTGTGTGGGCGTGGCTTTACCTTCTGTGCCGAGCGTGGAGGGTGTGTGTGGGGAAGGTGTCCTAGCTCTGCCCCACCCGTCACCTCATGTCCACCTGGCACCGTGAGTATTAAATCTTTTTATTGTGTTTATCAGATTTTCAACGGCACGTGCAGAGTTGATCCCCCCCCCGAAAAAAAAAAAAAAATCATGTCCAGCACCTTTCACGATTGAACCGTTTGAAAACAGCATTTGTCACTTTGGTATCTTTATGTTCATTAATTAAGTAACTCATTGCACCCTCAAGTAACACACACACACACACACACACACACACACACACACACACACACACACACACACACACACACACACACATATATATATAAATCCGATAGGTTGTTCATAGATAGCAACATTATACATTTTACAAACCTTGGACGGAAAACCTTGATATGTTGCAACACACTCATCGACCCAATGGTGTAATTAGTTAGTTCATACTGTGTCTGTTTGTGTGTCTGTCCCGGCTACTTACGTCAAGGTTTCATAGAGGGAGAATTCCAGGGTGAGAGAGAGCTGGGGGAATGTTGGAGAGAGAGTTAGAGGGAGAGGAACAATAGGAGAGAAAGAGAGAGTTATAGGGAGAGAAAGGGAGAGTTGGAGAGA
>JAWQEG010003691.1:50000-55000 GCA_033782935.1 Petrolisthes cinctipes | reverse complement strand
ACACACACACACACACACACACACACACACATACATAATAAAAGACACATACATGTTTACTGTACCGTCACACACACACATAACAAGAGACACATACATGCATACTGTACCGTCACACACACACACACACATAACAAGAGACACATACATGACACTGTACCAACACACACACACACACACACACACACACACAGCACTACCACCATCACCAACACAGCCTGATTCACTCATCCACAATGTTAAGGTGCTGTGTGATGTGACGGGGTACTGTCAGGTCAGCTGTGGGTTCAGCCTAGAGAAACAGCAGCAAGAGGCCAAGTTGGTGCTGTTGAAATCGAGCACAACAAACCACATTCATCCTCTCTGGAACACGTGCCACCAGGGAGAGGAGTGGTGTGAAGCGGCGGGCAGGTGTGTGGTGGCAGGTGTGGTGTGTGAAGACAAACCTACTCATCCACCACCACTACCTAAATGTCCTCTCCCCCAGGTAACGCACACACGCACACGCACATACACTTTGGCTTTTTTTATAATTATGATGCATATATACACACACACACACACACACAGACAGACAGTCAGACAGAACTGCTTTATAACCCTGTCCTCGCCCGTCACCACACACACACACACACATAGACACGACCTCTGCTTTGACTGACTGCATGTTTATGGTCATGAGATACAGTGCATGAGATCCAGACACGAATATGATGATAGACTTCTTTGTACAGTAAATCAGATACCAGGAAAACTCATTTAACTTTCTCATTGTGTAGATAGAAAGAATACTATTTATGTGCTTTTTAAATTATGGCAAGATTAAATGAGATAGTATGCATTTGGTATATTAGAGTGCCTTGATTCCTCCAAAGTTTGACAGGAAGCAGTACCTTGTTGACAATTTTAATGGTGGGATGCATGCTGCTTGGAATAGTTTCTAGGATTTTGGTGTTGCAGATTTTTCCTAAGAGGGAGGAGAACCACTTTTGGGTAATTGAGAGGCTGATGAATCCTCCAAACTCTGACACGAAGCAACAGATTCCCAAGTAGTAACACTGTGGGTGATTTGTTTCCTGGCATAGTTTGGAGGAATCAGTAGTAGCCCTCCAGTTTACAACAAAAGGGCAATTGATTCCTCCAAACTATGCCAGAAAACAGACTACCCCAGTGTTACTAAGAGGGGATCTGTTTCGTGGCATAATTTGGAGGAATCACTAGCCCATCACTTTATCAACAACAGAGTCCTCCCTTAACCTTTCCCTGATTCCAATACCCACAGGATTTTACTGACGGTAGTGTAATATACTCTGATGATGTTTGTAATGAATGTTTTGTTTTGTTTTTCTTAAGGGAATTTGTAGGTATGACTTTAGTCCATGAAAAAATATCAGTTAGTTCCAGTGCCCCCCCCTCAAAAAATACTGTATAATTATGTACTCACAAACACTGGAAATATGCAACATCGATCATCAACACACACACACACACACACACACACACACACACACACACACACACACACACACACACACACACACACACACACACACAATGTACTCACAAACAATGGAAGTTTACAACATCGATTATAACACACACACACACACACACACACACACACTGGAATTTTTTTTTCAACATGGATCATAACACACACACACACACACACACACACACACACACACACACACACACACACACACTTGGATACCGTGTAAGTTGTATTGATATTTATTTACACTTTCCCCCTTTACGACGAATAATTTTCCACTCGGCCTCCCCAACGCAAGGTTTGTTGTGTTTTGTCTGTGTGATCATGATGAGAGGTCAAGGTTGCGGGGGTGGAGACGGAACCTAACACGTCACCTAAACATTGACCACTGACCATCTCAAACCTTTAAAAAAACACGCCATTTAAATGTCACGTAAACATTGACTACTGAACACCTAAAACCTGAAATTGCACGCCACTTAAACATCACGTAAACATTGACTACTGACCATCTAAAACTTAAAAAAAAAAACGTCATTTCAACGTCGACGTAAACATTGACTTACTGACCATCAAAAACCTTTAAAAAGAAAAAAAAACAACAATAAAACACGCCATTTAAACGTCACGTAAACACAAGTAAGAAAGAAGGGAAATTTAAGTTAATGATTTTACACACTGCAATTTTAATGTTTCTTTAACTCATATTTATAACACAAGTAAGACTGAAGGGTAATTTAACGACCCACGTGATGTAGTCAGAAAATTGGAGGTTAGTGAGTCCTTCAAACTTTGCCACGAAACACACACACCTATATTGAAGGAGCTTGTTTCGTGGCATAGTCAGGAGGAATCAAAAGCCACCAGGTCTCATACACTATCACAGGATCCTTAATTGAGGGGGAAGTTTTGTGTTGGTAAATCTGGAGAAACTGAATCCTCCAAACTATTACAAGCAACAGAACACTATTAGTTTTGCTCTTCTGGTCCTGTTTCCTAGCATACTTTGGAGGAATCAAGGCACTCCAATGTACCAAAAAAGAATTACCACCTTAAGTTACCATCTTTACTATCCATATTGAACTTGTCCCTGTGGAATGATGGCGACCTCGGCCCACAAGGTGAAGGCCGAGGGGGTTGGGTTGGTTGGTTGGTTGATGGATATTAGGCACCGCAACAGCGAGGTCATGTGGCGCCAGAGAATGGTGACAGAGAGGTGTGACAGCAAGCAGGAAGGATATAAAATAGGTGAAGGCCGAGAGGGTTGTGTTGGTTGGTTGGTTGGTGTAATAAATAAATAATGATGATGATGTGGTATGTGGATGATGTGATATGTGGACCTTCATCATGACAACATAACCTTAACCCATCACAATAAATTAGACTAAAACGTGTACAGTACGCGACAAACAGCAGCTCTTCAATATAAATTAGTCTAAAACGTGTACAGTACGCGACAAACATCAACCCTTCGAAATAAAAGAATGATAAATAAACGAAAACTTCAGCCCTTCACTCTAAATTAGACGAAAACGTGTACAGTACGCGACAAACATCAACCCTTCAATATAAATACGACGAAAACTTCAGCCCTTCAAAATTAATAAGATGAAAACGGGTACAGTTCGACAAAAACAACAAACCTTCAATACAAATAAAAACAAGAACGGGAAAAACAACAACAACCACAACATCAACAACAACATTAACAAAAACAACCATAACATCAACAACAACAACCACAACAACAAAAACAACATCAACAACAACAAGAAAAACAAAAACAACAACAACCAACCTTCGAAATGAAAAAAAAAAAAAAAAAAAAATGTGATAATGACCTTCGTGAAAATACCAGTCATAAATTCTACAACTCATCATGTTATTATCATTTTTTTTTTTTTTTTTTTTTTTTTTTTTTGCTTTGTTCCACCTTCCTTTTTTTTGTTGTTGGTTAATTTCAAGGTCTCTGATTCCTCCAAACTATGCCACGAAACAGGTCCCGTGTTAATAGTACGTACCATTGAAGGCGTCTGTTTTCTGGTTAGTTTCATAGTTAGTTAGGAGGAATCAGTATACTCTTCCTATTTACCAACAAGAGAATCTCCCCTTAATTAAACTATATAGAACCCTGTGATCGTGTATGAGAATTAATTGGAGGCTTCTGATTCCTCCTGACTATGCCACGAAACAAGCTACTTCCATAAAATAGGTGTGTGTGTGTTTCGTGGCAATATTTGAAGGACTCATTTATTTCCAACTTTCTGACTACATCACAGGGTTCCTTAAACTATATTGGACCCTGTGATCGTGTATAAGAATTGGAGGCTACTGATCCCTCCTGACTGTGCCACAAAACACACTCCTTCCATATAGGTGTGTGTGTGATGTATAAAGATTCATTTAATAAGATGAGTGTGTGTGTGTGTGTGTGGGTGATCTATAAACGATTCATATCATAAGAGGTATGTGAGTGTGTGTGTGTATGTGTGTTCACAGGTGTGATCAAATGTGTGTGTGTGTGTTTACAGGTATGATGAGGTGTGTATGTGTGTGTGTTTACAGGTGTGATGAGGTATGTGTGTGTGTGTGTTTACAGGTGTGATGAGGTGTGTGTGTGTGTGTTTACAGGTGTGATGAGGTGTGTGTGTGTGTGTGTGTTTACAGGTGTGAGGTGAGTTGGGGGGGGGGTGTACTCGTATGTATGTGAGCATGTATGTGTGTACAGTACTTGTGTGGGTCTAAAGGTGTGTGTGTGTGTGTGTGTGTGTTGCTGGTTCGTGTCGTCTGCCAGTATTGTGACGTCACAGATCCAATAATGTGCACGTCATCAACAGCAGACGCCATATTGCATTCTTCCTTCCGTGTGTGTGTGTGTGTCCTGCTATTAATGGTTCTTTACTAGTGTGTGTGTGTGTGTGTGTGTGTGTGTCGCTACAAATTCTTCCATATCAATGTTATTTTTTTTTTCCTCAGTGTAAATTTCCGATATTTTGAGAAACTCGAGATTAATGTGGAGGGCTACTGATTCCTCCAAAGTATGCCACAAAACACTACGACAAAAACAACAACAACAACAACCCATTACAATAAATAAGACTAAAACGTGTACAGTACGCGACAAACAACAACTCTTTAATATAAATAAGATTAAAACGTGTACAGTACGCGACAAACAACATTCTACCTATTAGTAGCATTGAGGTGATTTGTTTCATGGCATAGTTTGGTGGAATCAGTCTCACTCCAATGTACAGTCACGAGCACTAATAAGTATACAGCTTTGATTGAAACTTTGAACAGTCCAATTCACCAACGAAGTAATTCCAATGGAGATGTTATTGTGTATTTATTTACTGTCTCTAAATATACAGTCACGAGCACTAATAAGTATACTGCTTTGATTGAAACTTTGAACAGTCCAATTCACCAACGAAGTAATTCCAATGGAGATGTTATTGTGCATTTATTTACTGTCTCTAGGTATACCAAGCACACCCTGTGA
>JAWQEG010003691.1:42500-45000 GCA_033782935.1 Petrolisthes cinctipes | reverse complement strand
GTGTGTCTAAGGGATTCTGTGTGGACCCGAAGGAGTGTCAAGACCAAAGTAATAATGAGGAACTGAAAAGCACCATCCAATGTCAACCAGGCACCGTAAGTTGATTATTATTTAATGATGTGTTGTGGTGTTGGAATCCTTTAATTAATGATGTGTTGTGGTGTTGAATCCTTTAATTAATGATGTGTTGTGGTGTTGAATCCTTTAATTAATTATGTGTTGTGGTGTTGTATCCTTTAATTAATTATGTGTTGTGGTGTTGGAATCCTTTAATAATGTGTTGGTATCCTTCCTTCCTTACTGGTGTGTTTGTGTTGTGTTCCTACAGATCCTGTGTGTGTCCAAGGGATTCTGTGTGGACCCGAAGGAGTGTCAAGACCAAAGTAATAATGAAGAACTGAAAAAAGCCATTCAATGTCAACCAGGCACCGTAAGTTGATTATTAATTAAGGAGGTAGTACTGTGTTGGTAAATCTGGAGCAACTGATACCTCCAAACTATTCCAAGCAACAGGCCACTAATGTATTTTTTTTTTTTTTTTTTTTTTTTTTTTTTTTTTTTTTTTTTAATCTGGTCCTGTTTCCTGGCATATTTTGGAGGAATCAAGGCGTTCTAATGTACCCTAAGGGAACTATGATATGTAGTATGAAAATAATTGAAGGTTACCAAGTCCTATAAACATTTCACAAATATTTCATATAAATATTTCACACACACACAAACTATTTCACACACACACACACACACACACACACTATTTCACACACACACACACACACTATTTCACACAGACACACACACACTATTTCACACACACACACAAACACACACACACACACACACACACACACACACACACTATTTCACACACACACACACAAATACACACAAATTTATTCACACACACAAACACACAAACTATTTCACACACCTATATTGAAGGAGCTTTATTATTTCTTGGCATAGTTAGGAGGAATCAGAAGCCTTCAACTCTCGTACATACAAGATCACAGGGTCCTTAATGATGATAATGATATGACGATGATGATAATGATGATAATAATAATAATGTTAATATGATGAAATGATAATGACGATAAAATTTTGATGATGATGATGACAAATATGATGATGATGATGACAAATATGATGATGATGATGATGATGATAATGATAATGTTAATATGAAAAAATTATGATGACGATAATATTTTGATAATAATGATGATGTTTTGATGATAGTGATAATGATGATAATGTTTTAATGATAATGATAATGATGATAATGTTTTAATGATAATGATAATGATGATAATGTTTTAATGATAATGATAATAATGATAATGTTTTAATGATAATGATAATAATGATAATGTTTTAATGATGGTATTATTGACGACGCAGATGCTGTGTTTATCAACGGGTGAGTGTGTGGGGAAGGGGGGGACATGTGGTGGTGGTGGGGGTGGGGGTAGGGGTCCTAGTGGTATTCCTGCCCCTCCCCCTCCTGCCCCCCTCACCACCTGCACCCCTGACGAAGAGTTCTGCCTGCCGGAGGGGACGTGTGTTCCTCTGGGTGTGTGTAAAAGTCGAAGGGGGTCTCAAAACAACAACAACAACAACAACAACAACAACAGACAGGCCATTATGTGTCCACCGCAACAGGTTGGTAAAAATAAATAACAACATTAGATAAACAAGAAAACAACAACAACAACAACAATAATAATAATATATAATTGATATACTATAATAAAAGACAGCATTAACAACAACAACAACAATAATAATGATAATAATGATAATAATAAAAATAATAATAATAAGTGATATAAGATAAATAAACAACAGCAATAACAACAACAACAACTCTTAAGGTGGTAATTCTTTTTTGGTACATTGGAGTGTCTTGATTCCTCCAAAGTATGCTAGGAAACAGGACCAGAAGAGCAAAAATAATGGTGTTCTGTTGCTTGGAATAGTTTGGAGGATTCAGTTGCTCCAGATTTACCAACACAAAACTTTCCCCTTAACTACTTTCGTATTTTCTTGTTTTGTTTTGTATTATAGGTGTTTTGTTTTGTATTATACGTGTTTTGTTTTGTATTATAGGTATTTTGTTTTGTACGTGTTTTGTTCTGTATTATATCATGTTTTGTTTTGTATTATAGGTGTTTTGTTTTGTATTATACGTGTTTTGTATTATACGTGTTTTGTATTATACGTGTTTTGTTCTGTATTATACGTGTTTTGTTTTGTACGTGTTTTGTTCTGTATTATATCATGTTTTGTTTTGTATTATAGGTGTTTTGTACGAGTATGGATTCCTGCCAGCCTAGGGAGTTGTGTATTGGAGGTGTGACAATGCCTGACCCTGATTCACTCCACATCTGTCCCCCAAACAAGGTCAGTCATAATAATCCCTTATAAATGGTCCCTTCTTTCCTATACGTGTTTAATTGCTGTCCTTTCTAACTATCACCTCTCTTTGTCTTTTCGC
>JAWQEG010003691.1:0-37500 GCA_033782935.1 Petrolisthes cinctipes | reverse complement strand
CAAACTATTCCAAGCAACAGCAGGATACCATTATATTTATTCATTGGTCCTGTTTCTTGCCATACTTTGAGGACCCTGTATAATTATAATCATGTATGAGAAATGGTGGCTTCTGATTCCTCCTGACCATGCCACGAAACAAGCTCCTTCCATATCATATACTGTAGGTGTGTGTGTTTCGTGGCAGTATTTGAAGGACTCATTTACCTCCAATTTTCTGACTACATCACAGGGTCCCTAAACACGAATATGCAACTTTCTATAAATTCGTCTTTTGATATAGCTAATTATATTGCTAACATCCATTGATAGCATTTTCAAGGGTTAAAAAAAAAAAAAAAAAAAAAATTATCTGAATAGCCTAGAGCAAATTTGTCCCGTGAATGGAGGACTACTGTGACTTATGTTACGAAACCTCTTTGATTAAATAGATTTGAATTGTTACAATCCATCATTGAGGTTAATATAATGAGGAAATAATATAGTCTTTATTAACAATGTTTAAGGGAGGAATCTGGGTATTTATTGAAAGAATTGCAGTTTTGTAGCAGTGTTGCCAGATCCGGCTAGGTCCCAGTATTTTGCCCCGGTCATTTCCTGTACTTTACCATGGTTATTTCCCGGTAGTTTGCCCAGGTTAGGTCCCGGTAGTCTGATGTGGTCTAGGTTAGGTTAGGTAAGGTCAGGCTAATTTCAAAATGCCCCATTTGAATATCTTGGAAATGGGGCATTTGTGGAGGAAATGCCATAGAAGAAAATAGTCTTAGAATGGTCTAAATTAGTGGGTAATGAAGGTAGAATATTTACCAGAATCTGTTGTTGGTAAAGTGATGGCCTAGTGATTCCTCCAAGTTATGCCACAAAACAGATCCCCTGTTAGTAACACTGGGGTCATCTGTCTCCTGGCATAGTTTGGAGGAATCAGTAGCCCTCCAATTATACCAACAAGATATTCCTCCCTTAATGTAGGATATGCTGTTATACTGTTTGACAGAAGGTATTCAATGTTTGAGTAATTTTTTTTTTTTACAGTGTATTAAAAAAAAAATTTGTTTACTGTACAGGATGATGAATTACCAAGCCTTCAGTGTCCTGTTGGTAATGCTGAAGAAGACACTCAGATTTCTTTCCTCTTCACTTCTTGCCTCTCGGATAGACATTGTCCATTCGGCTTTACCTGCTGTCCCGATCAAGGTTAGTTTGTCAATGCTCCTCTGAAGGAACTAAGGGCGGTATGCAAGAATATCCATGGTGTTGACGATGGCTTTGTGCCGGTATAATCACTCTGTAGTGCGTCTATGGAGGCATCGTACCGGTACCACACCATCATCAACACCATGAATGTTCTTGAATACAGCCCACATTTTCACTTTTATCACTCTTGACTTGTGTTATTCCAACAATGTCCACACTTCCCTTCCTTATTATTAAGATAGAGACTACAAAGTACAAACCTTATCATACAGGGATATCATTATGTATATGTTAACTTCTCTTCTCTGTTTTGTATTACTGTATCACTATTTTAAGTTCAAAAACTATAATCAATCAGGTATAGGGACTTCATTATGTTATAAGTTTACTTCTCTTGTTTTGTATTATCACTATTTTAAGTTCAAAAACTATAATCAATTAGGTTTAGTGACTTTCAATATGTATATTTTAACTTTTCTGTTTTGTATTATCACTATTTTAAGTTCAAAAACTATAATCCCTCAGGTTTAGGTAGCTCAAAGGTGTGTGACTTTATATATAATGCTATCTTGAGAATTAAACCCAAAGTGATGATTGTTGACCATTGTTGAACACTATCCATCCTCCAACAGAAACACTACATCTACAGTGTGTCAATGCAAGCAGTAAAACAGATGACACAGCACTCAACATGACCTGCTCACTACTGGATGCAGCAGAATATGACACCAAACTTAAGTGTAACAGTCCATCTGAGTGTCCTCCTACGTCTGTCTGCTGTAATGGGACTTGCAGATCAAAGAAAGGAATCAACTCATGTCCTTTAACAACTCTGTAAGTTATTCTTGGTTGAAGAAAAGATTTTATTCATTTCAGATAAGCACATTGTAGAGAGAGTGCATACCTGATAATGCAGTGTCTTCAGGAACATAATACTTAATCACGTAAAATGAAAGTTTTTTTTATACATTACAATACAAAAGTATAAAATTTACCATATTTGTTTCTTTCATGTATTACAAAACTGAAGTATGGTCCAAATTCTTATGTGACTATATTTCCTCAGGTACTGCCCTGTTACCAAGACATGTGTGAGGCTTGGGGAGAAATGTGGGTCAGTTTGTTCACCCAAGACTGTGTTCTGCTCCACCAATAACTCCTGTGTACCAAAAGAAGATTGTATTACTGGTGAGTCCTTGTACAGTATTATGTATTTTAGCATTATGAGAGTAAGCTAGCATTGGTGAAGTGCATATTACCAAGCTACTCCATACACTAGTATATTAAAGTACAGTACAGTATTTACATAAGATAGAGGTCATTGTTTACTGACTATTAGAAGAAGTTTTCATTTCTGGTTGTTGTTGTTGAAGTTCCTCAAGCTGTCTGGCCGAGCAGCCCCGAGCTCCTGAGGAAGGCCATGGCCTGAACCGGGCTTTCCCACAATGCCCTCAGAGAGTGTATGTTGTGTTGTTGGCGAGTGTGGTTGTGTGCATTGCAGTCTTCAATAATGTGTTTAATAGAAAGGGGTGCTGTGTTGCATCCTGGACAGGCATCCACAATGGCTCCATCCAGTCTCTTCTGATATGTCAGAAGGGCCGTGTGGTCATTTCTGGTTGTCAGGAGTACTGTACTTCAACTATAAATGATTGTGTACTCGTGAAGAATGAATAAATGTTAGCCATTGCTTGAAGTGTAATGTAATGCATATGTCATAGGGAAATTAGCATAATTTTGTATTTATTGTTCATGTCCTTGATTTCCAATATTAGGATTTATGTCATAGCCATATGGCACCATAATGTAATAAATACTGTCAGTTTTTTAATGCACTGTGCAGAATTAATTAATTATATTCTTGTAATTTAAGGAAATGAGTGGGAAGCTCCATGGACTATGCCTTATATCCAGCGAACATCATTGCTTGGAAGCAGAACTGAAGGTGATGGTAGAGGTGATGGGGTACCTCTCTCTGACACCTTCAGTGGAGCTCCTACAGTTTCTATAGACAGTTCAAATGTTGTAAGTACAGTTGACCAATGAATTAGGGTTTTACTGTGGATAATTTTTTCATAATTTTTTTTGTTAACCATGTACACATCACTCAAATATTGTTTGCATATATATGATATATTTAACAATGTATCATTCATTTATTTCCCAGTTTTATGACCGTACATTATATGAAGTTAATAATAATTATAAAGATAATTTTCTGTACCTACATCTGTATTATTTTGTACAATTGCTGCCCCATGTTTTCTTTGATTCTATATTGATGATTAATTGTTTACATTAACAGTTGCATGAAGTAATAAATATGACAACATGGTACGGGAGTTGGTCATACCTGGAGTCTAATCAATGGACTTCTGTGGAAATTGGATCTAGACTTATTCCTTCAAACTTCATCCGGTATGAACTCAACAGCTCATCTTACACCTTTGGTCTTGACTATATCATTCTCCAAGAAATAGGTGAGTTAAATATACTTAATATGGTTTAAGGCAATTTGTTTCAGAGTGATTGATGTAAATACAGTTTATCAGTATAAATATATCTGTATATTAGTATAAATACAGTATACAGTATATCAAAATAAAACATGTATATAAGCATAAGACATCCCATTACAGTAAAATTAGTTAGGAAGAAATGCTTACAATATCAGTCATGTTATTGATATCAACTGTTAATGTTCATGTAACTATAAACAGGTACAGTCATGCCTGAAAGTCCATGAGCAGAAGGTACAGCTATCTCTTGTAATTCTAAGAATAAAAAATGTGCCATAGCAACATTACTAACAATTCTTTGAGCTGCGAGATACCACAGTCAGAAGGGTGTGCAAACTTATCTCATTTGAACTCTCTGTCCAGTATTGGCTGTGGCTTTGCACCACTCCATGCTCATGGACTTTCAGCCATGGCTGTACAGTACATTCAAGGACATGAATTGTGTTACTGGTCCTGTTCTTCATTACATCATTATTGAACTGTTTTTCAGGTACAAATGTGACTCGCATGTTGGTGCAGCTTGTGGCTCCAGAGTCTCCTGTTGTTAAAATAGTTGATGTTGTCTCAAGTATTGACATGGTGGAAGACTCGGCCATGAAAATCAAATTGACTGACATTGTGAACTTTACCTGTGATGATGAACACTATTGGATGGCCTGGCAGAATGCTGTGGGTGAGTCATCAACACTTTTTTACAGTTCCTTGAAATGTACCGCATTCCTTTATAAAATATAAATGCTGTTACTTCCATTTTTTCCTGCACTGGGTATCTGAATTTGTTTTCATTGCTGTACATGGTTTCTGTTGCAGCACGGGATTTGGTGAGGACAGCAGCAAGGGGTGGCTTTCTTGACTATCGATCACGGACAGTCAGGTTATGGGTGAATCTTCTCCAGCACCCCGAGCTGCCACCAGACCGGGAGGAGTTGGAGGAGGACTCAGGGTGCGGCTGGGATGATGAGAGTATGGGTAACATCAGAGGTCCATATGGCACTAGATTTGCCAGCAGAAATAATAATAGAATGTCAAGAGGCCATGGAGGTGTGAATGGCCAGAAGAACAACCATGACAAGGAGAAGAGAGTACAAAACAATGAAGATAGAGGCACTGGTGATAATGAAAGGGGACTCTTCCTTCAATGGGCACAGCAGTTCAATTCTAGATATGATGATATGATTACAGTCAAGTATCTCAATAAGAATTACAAGTGAGTGAAATTTCTTACAATAACTTTACAATATGTTGTTAGTGACATATGATTGTTTCTTTATGTTGAGTGACATACAGTACAGTACAGTACAGTACTTTTGTTTGTTCATTGTATTTGTGCTACTTTCATAATACAGTACAGTACTACACTTAGATACCTGTGTGTCGGTATCATTGCAATAATCAACAATTGGATATAACACACTTATTCTCACTAATTAGGCCTTTAAAATACACTTTTTTAAGGGTTATTATTATACCTGTTACCTTGTACTTTCCAGATGGCGTACTATGAACTTGGACAGAGGTCATAACCTACAAATTGTATCCTGTGAGAATGCTCAAAACACTTGGCTTATGTTAGATCCTTCCCTAAATGTTGATGGTTCCTTCACCCTTAACATATCTGTTTACCCGGTGGGAGAGGACACAAGAAGTAGTAGAAATACTCAAAATAATGAACCAAGCACCTTTAGTGTTACTATAAAGGTGAGTAACAAATGGTAATTTATTCTAATTGTTTTTAGAGTTTTCTGAAGATAAAGAACAAATGATAATTTACCACACTGTAAATGTTTTGACCTTTCTATTTACAATATTGTATACTGTATATAGCTCTGACACTTCCTTCCTTCTGGGTTCTTCCTTCCGAGAGGATGGTGATTGCGGAAGAATGTTCAGTTTTCTCTGCTCCACCACTCCCTCCTTACTGTCACTTACAGTACTTATCTTGTTCACCCTTGTTGCTGGTGCTCTGCATCTCACACAAGGACCCTCATATTCACTCCAAAACTCTTGACTTTTGCTTTCTCTCTGCATGAGTCACCCTACACTCTCAGTCACCCTACACTCTACACCAATTGCCTTTACACCTTAACCATGTCTATCATACACAGCAAGAGTCATAAGTGAAATTATATTTAAAGATTCCTTGCTCTTCCAGGTTGAGGGAATAAATGACCCACCAGAGGCACTAGCTGCCCCCATCCATAGTGAGATTCCCACCATAGAGTATGGACAAACCATCACTGGCATCCCTGTGTCTCGATACCTCAAACCTTACTATGTAGATCCTGATGGTGAACCTTTCAAGAGTATGTTGCTTCTGTATGCTACTGGAGGCTTCATTGATATCCAGTTCTCAGTGGATGCAGGAATTACATATGATGATGTGAGTGTATTACTGTTTAATAATATGCATTGGTGTAGGGAAGTGGCATTCCCATTGCCCATCATTCTTGTGATGGTGCAGTCAGCCTCATATCCCCTACGATACAAGGGGTGAGTGAGGGTTGAGAACCTTGCTCTCTAACAATGACCCCACCAAAGACTCAAATAACATTGGAGCTGGATACGGCCCTTGCCTGTCTGGGGTCTTGTATTGGTGCTGGAGCCTCCCTACACCTTGAAAAAAGGGAAATAGGGTATTGATGATGATGATAATATGTTGTTAGAATATAAATTATGAACTTATTTTTCTGTGAATGAAAAATATACTGTACCTGGTACTTATAAGAATTATGAGTCTAGATACAATAGAGCAAATAATTTGTTTGGCATCCGTGTTTATATCATCATGAAACCAGAATCATCTTATGAATCATTTTATATGTAAACACTTTAAACCACTAATTTTTAGCTAGATTTTATGGTTAATATTTTTTTCAAATTTATTTATAACGTTTACAGTTGAACATGTTTATGGTTTGTATTTCAAATTTTCACAGGTTGTGATTAAGACAGACCCATTTCCAAGTGAGCTGCAAGTGGCTATGGATCATCAGGGTATTGTTGATCTCGAGCAAGAGATGTCAAAACAATCATGCATCACAGACCTCATAAAGTTAGTCCCCATGAATTTGTAACAAACTTTCCAATTCTCAATGTTAATCAGTTAATGGTGGTGTGGTATATTGGTTAACATCTACAGTACTATTATTAGAATATGAGTTTCATCCCAACTTCAGGTTTTCACAGAAATACATTTCACATGTAATTGTATGTTCATCTAGATGATGTTTACTGTATCATTTTCAGAAACAGCAATGATTTGTCTTCAGTGGCAGAAGGAAATAAATGCTTGCAGAAGTCTAAGAAGAAACTAGCAATGAAAGGCTTTAAAACAGTGGTTAAAATAGATGATATTGAAGTTAAAGGCAGCCCATGGCAAGAGAGAAAGAAGAGAGCTGTTGGAGACCGGCCAGAAATATTGCGACAGTTTGAGGGCTTTCCTGGAGACCTTCTCTCATCATTTCCAGTGGTTAGTTAATTGATCATTATAAATGAATGGCAATTTTATAATATAGATTACAGTATAATTCTTTTTGCTGATAATTAATGTATTTTGATGTTATTAAATTTTATAGTTTGGACTTGCTGTAGTTTTCATAATCACCATAATGGTTTGTACCCTAATTGGTTAACATGTACAGTACTTTGTGGTTGTGGTACAAATTAGTACTGTACTTTGATTATTAATCCAACACAGTAACCCAATACAGTACAATATGTGTTATGCCACAGGATATACACACACACATACTTTACAGTAGCTCTTATTATCTGTAACATTTTCAGGTGAGAAGTCTGTGTATTCCAGCATCAGGACTCTTGAAATTTTCTTCTTCTCGCCCGTCCTGGACACTGGTGGAAGGAATTCAGAACACTGGCCTTGTGTACACAGCGAGTGATGCCAATTGCTCAGATACAAACCCTGAGGCAGCAGTGTGGCTCAATTACACTCTTGCAGAAGGCTTCAGAGTAAGTGTGAGCTTATATTGTTATTACTTCACCATTATAGGTCCATTTGTAAGATGATAAATAAAATTACTGTATGAATATTAAGACATTACTAACCAAAACTAACCATTTGTAGATCAACTCGTACATCAATGCAACATTGAATGACAATATCATGTGGCTTTTTTGCATACAGTAAGTACTTAAACTAAAATTATGGTAATGAACGGTTGTTTTCTTATTTCAGGAAGGAGTGGAAAAAAAGCATGCAGTAGATCCTGTTAGTATGTCAATTCTCATGACTGACTGCACTGGCCAGCCTTTCTTATTTGAACCACGCACAAATGATGCTTGTGGCGTTTGTGGTGGAGATAATTCTTCATGCACGGACTGTGCGGGCATCATAAATGGAAGTATGTACTGTATATTTAACTATAATTTTTAAGCAGTATTGTAATTTATATGATAACTTAATGTCTATATATTTAGGAAACGATTTCAGTATGTATGTAAGTTTGTATGTGTGTTAGTAACTACTGTATAGCACAGCAAAATCTCCTTTTGTTAATCCCCCTTTTTTAAATTTTAGATGCAATTATGTCCTGTGGTGAGTGTGTTGGTGGAGGAACAGGAAAGCCAACAGACTCATCCTGTAACACCTCTACTCAGACTGGCACAAACATTGACTCTCAGCCATTATGTCAGGAACCCTTTATATTCAGGTGTGTATACATTAAGGGTCGATTCCACAGTGGTATTGGTTTGTTAGCTTCCCAACCAACCACATTTGTAAGGCTCCATTATTTCCAAAATCTGAGTGTCCACATTCACAAAATCTATCAAACAGTTAGATATTGATGATCACTGCATCAAATTCATCAAATTAATTAAATAATTCAGCCATATGTCATTTACACGGCTAAGATTCTTTCGTTTGCGTGCTTACAAACCACTACAAACGACTGTGGAGTCGACCCTTAACCTTAATTACCTATGGCCTCAGATGAGTAGGGATGAGTTGGTTAACACTTTTTTATCGTTAAAATGTTAGTACCAGTGTGTACTTATGTTTGCCATATACTGTATTGTATGCTGCCTGAGACACAATTTACTAAGGTATAATACTCTGGTAGGAGGAAAGACTAGAAACTTATAATAATATGTAAAATTATTGTTTGAATTTGGTTATTTTGCTCATTATGACACTGAATGGTCCCTCCAGATTCTTAGGTGTTCTGTTATTTATGAATAGGAGGTTTAAGGAAGGTGGATAAATCCATATTTTGACCAGAGGATGAAAGAAAATAATCACATGGTGTGTCAGTTTTACTTATGTGTAATATTAATTGTGTCCACTTCAGTTGTGGTGTGTGTGGAAATTCATCAAGGAAAGATAAGTGTGGCGTCTGCTTTGGAAACAATGAATGTGTTGGTTGTGATGGTGAAGTAAGGTCTGGTGCCATCATAGATGCTTGTGGAAAATGCCTGAAGAAAGATGATCCTATCTTCAATGGTAAGTGTTGTTGGGGGATGAGATTTTTCCTTACCTTAGAGTACGGTACCATATATATACAGTATGTTTACCATTACATATTATTGTAGATGCGTAAATCCACAAGGAAGGAAAAAATAAACTCGGAGTCCCAAGCGATTTCGTGTATTTCCCCTGAAGATGTGAATACACGAAAGCGCTTGGGACTCCGTGTTTATTTTTTCCTTCCTTGTGGATTTACACATATTCCTGGATCATGTGCCACAAGTGATTTATTTGCATTATTGTAGATATAGAATAGAAAAATATATAGTGTCATTAAACAGTAGTATTTTGATAAATTAAATACTCATAGTCAAGCAGCACTGAATATTTATATGTAACATTCTTGTGCTAAATACAGAATGTTTCTTTAATTCAGAGATCAAAATTAACTTGATCATATTGTTTTCTTACAAACAGATTGTCTGGTTCTACAATACACTGGAGATACTTTGGATGCTGCTGTGAATAGTATGCAGGAATCCAATTCAAGTTAGTGTGTTGTACTTGTTCTTTACTCTGAGTCATCACATACAATATTGAAGTATCTAGTCATGCATTAAGTGTCCATTAATGTATCCAGAATATTAAAAAACTTTAAATTGGTAAAAATGAGAATCTTTATTACTTAATACATGATATGTGTGTGACAGTATGGAGTGCCTGAAACCAATGAAACACTTAATTACCATCTTTCCCTAGGGTGACTACTGTAATTCTTTATATATTTTTTCATTACCATAATTTGATGTTAGTGTACTTGAGTGTGATGCACCTGACCAAAGCTAATACAGTACTGTATACTTGCTGGAGCTCATATATACAGTAATACCCCATCACACTATTCAAAGCAAACCTGGCTACTATACCTAATATTAATTGATGAATTAGAGCTCTTCGATTCCTCCAAAGTATGACAGGAAACAGGACCAGATTAACAAAGATAATGGTGGCCTGTTGCTTGAAATAGTTTGGAGGAATCATTATCCAAAAATGCCAAAATTATACCCTCCCTGTAAGGCTCGTGACTGTACCAAAGGGGTGATTAAAACGGACCATCTCTTGTGGTCGAATGGAAGGGTTTCCGATTCCTCCAAACTATGCAAAAAAACAGCTAATTGTACCTTTTACAGGAGCACCCGGACGCCTTAGACGTTTCTCCGTTGTTGAAGTTAATGTCATTGGACTCAAGTCAAAGTATGAGGCTGAAAGCTGTTCTTTAGAAAATGATGATAGTCAGGTGAGTGAAAATCTACACAAAGTTAATATTTGTTGTCAACTTTCTGGAATTAGTTTTTATAGTTATATTGTCTAACTACGTAATGATATATGTCAACTGCATTTATTATAAGAGAGTGCTTTACTGATTGTTTCATAGCTTTCCAATAATTTATATTAAAGTACTATTGATTTATTAATTGAGGTTGATTTCCCACACAAAATTTACAAGTCACATTTTTAGCTCTTCAGATTCGGAGCAAAAATCTTTACGGTATGAGTTATGGACACTCACTGATGCCAGAATAAGACAAATTATAGAAATTTTGGTGGATTTCCTCATTGATTTTGGGCCAAATTTAGTCATACACTTTAAAATACTGTTCAATACTTTTTTACAGATATCTGTGGCAATAAGAGTTGAATATAAGAGGTGGATTTCTTTTGATTTTGGGACAAATTTATTCATACACCTTGAATTACTGTACTGTTTTTTTTTTTTTTTTTCAGATATCTATGGCAACAAGAGTTAGATATAAGAAGCGAGCCAAGAAACTATCTGCTTCCTTTAAGACTCTGCTTTCTGGTGAGGTAACATTCAAGTGTTCCTTCAAGCTAAAGAACAAGAAAAAAAAACCAGGGAAAGGAGGGACAGAACGTGAAACCATTGTAAGTTCCCATTGGTCTCATTTCCTCAGTGTTAGTTATGTAGTAAACCCTTGTTATACAGTGTTAGTTATGTAGTAAACCCTTGTTATACAGTGTTAGTTATGTAGTAAACCCTTGTTATACAGTAGCTGGGGTTTCTTGGTACAGTTTAGAGGAAATAGTGGCCTCTAGTTTGCTCACACTTTAACCTGTCTTAATATCATCATCATTTAATCATCAATGAATCGACAGGTGGAGATGAAGACGCTGGAACCAATAATGGTGGTGGATTCTCGGGCCCTCGTATTAGAGAGCAATGTGGCGGAGGTGGAGACGACTCAGAATATGATCGTAAGAATTATTTCTCTGCAATCATGTTGTTTAGGTTTTGTGATTTATTATTATTTTTGTTATTATGTAACACCTGTAGACCTACTGAAGAAATCCACAAATAACTTGTGTGTTTTTAGGTGATGTTGACATTAAAGGATGCCGTGCCTTTGGATCACACCACCTGCTTCCTTGTTTATCCAGAGGAGTCGACAGATTCAGGTTTGTGTATTGGTCTCTTTATCTACTTTCATATAGATTATTTTAAAGTGAGTAAAACATTATTAAGAGATGTATTAGTTTATGTGATGATGATAAGTAAACAAATGACTATTACAGTATGTTAAATATATATAACAGGGAAATTACTTGTTTATAGTAAATATGTACCTTGTTCCACAGGAAAGGCAGTTAAAGGTGGTAGAGGAAAGACCTCACGTACAGTGAGACTTCTTGACACAAAGACTGAAGGAGAGAAAACTGTATTATGCCTTGTGCCCAAGAACATCAGGCCAGGACAAGCACAGATTGGCCTTCAGGTTACTAAAGCTGCTAAAGTCCTTATGCAAAAGTAAGAAATAATCATACTACAGATTTTTTTCATGTGAATCAATAGCATGGACATAAACAGATGCAATATTTGATTTGGTAATACATTGTAAAATGTATTGTAATTTTTTTTTATAATAAAAAACTGCTTATATAGCTGTGGAAATTAAGTTAAGAAATATTGACCTACCAGTTTTATTTCAGTTAATCAGTTGTTTACACAAACATACATTTGATACAGTACAGTATTTTGATCTCAATACATGCTCCTGTTTATACAACAATGTATTTTTCCTTTTTAGAGGCCTACTGAATTTACCAATGCTGCCGCTCACATTAAAAGCTGGAGTTCCTGAAGTTGTGTCTGCCTTCATGAAATCTGACGGAGAACAACTTGTACTCAAATTTAACATGAATGTCAACTCTGAAACAGACTGTTCCAACATTATTAAGTGGCCCTGGAAGGACACCTCTCGTAAGTATTAAAAATAATATGCAGGTAAAAGTGCTGGAACAATAATTAAATTTGTATTGTAGAAAGATTGAAAGATTATTAGAAAGATAGATAAACATATGAATAAGAGAGTCAAGGTAGGAAAGGAAGATAGAAAGGAAGGGAAGCAGAAGGTGGTGAGAGGAGTGAGAACAAGGTTTGACAGATCAAGTGACCGATGTTGTCACTTCTACACTTTGTTACCAAGAAGGTGGAAAGGGAATTATGGCTGCCACTGTACAATTGCATTATATTGTATGTTGTTTTAGGAACCCCACCATAAGTATGTAATTATTTAGATTTATATTGTTTTGTACTATTGTGTTATATTGTGTTTTGTTTCAGAAACCCCACCACCAGTATGTTATTACTTGGCATCGATTCTGATTGTGGAACTTGGTTCAAATATTGAAATAAATCCTAACACTCTCCTCACCTTCAATGATGGTAATGGTATAAGAAGACATCCAGGGGACAGTACCACGGCTCCTGAAGCCACTGGAAGTTTTCCCGTCATTCAGCAACAGTCACAAGTAAGATTATTGAATCAGTAGTACTAGATTTTACTGAGAGGTTTAATGGAAGAGAGGTTCTGTGTTCTCTAATTGTAGGCCATGAAAAGGAGGAGTCAGTAATGGTCAATGGGATATTATTTTATTGAATTCATTCTGTTGTACTTAATTTTGTATAATAAGTAACTGATCTTTGCTGTAATATACAGGTGCTGTACAATAATTGTTTAATGTTAAGTTAGCACAAATCAATAAAAGTTAAAGTAACTACAGTAATTTGTAATAAGTTTGATACATTATGAGTGTGAAAATATGTTGAAATGCTATAACTATTGGTATCTAACTACTTTAACGTTATAAATTTGTGTAATTTATACATACACTTGGCCTTTAGATACTGTAATGGATTTATGTGTTTAGATGTAAGTTGAAGTATCTATGTATAATTACAGAGTGCAATAACTTTCCGTCTGACTGGCATTACCAAGGCATGCAACACCTCTTTTGTTAATGCCAAAGTGTCCAGAATCAAAGGTATCAAGATCAAAAATGTTCAGGTGAGTTACTTGTTATTAACTTCCTCTAAGAGTAATGTTGTCATTACACAGTAGAATTTAATTGAACAGTACATATAATGCATGCTTTATAAATGTATATGCTTTAACAGAGTTATGTCCAAGATTAAGTGGCTGTGTCTACGTGTATGTATTGTAAGTACTGTACAGTATAGTGCACTTAAGGACATTTAGCTCTTCTGGAAATTTATATTACTGTTTTGGTACTGTAGTAAGTCATATCAATTATTCATATAGATATGTAATCATCTGCTGCAATAATACATTACTGTATGATTTATCAGTGGTGTCTTTCCTCTACAGCCGGAATGGAATATCACATTTGTTCCTGGTGAAATAAAGCAACAGGAAATACTCAGTGTGTGGAACAGTCTCGAGAAAATAAAGGACAATATGGTCACCACTCCTTATCGTCGATCCTTCCTCTTAAAAGTTCCTGGGAGTTTGGTGAGCTATGGGAGTTGTGTATAGATACAGAAGTAATTTATACAGTTGTACCTCCATTAATTTTGACTTCATAATTCTGGTTTAACACAGTACTGTACAATATTGTGGATGGGATATCCCTCCTTGTTTCTGTATCATAAACACAAAAAGCAATTCATATATATCTTTGTAAAACCAATTCCTTTAGCCTTATTTTCAAAAGATTGATCTGCTTCAATTTTACAGTAACTTATTCCTGTTTAAATGAAAGTGGAACATAACTACAGTAATTATTATGTTCCTTTCAGTTCCTGCCAGACATTGAGTATCTGGTAGTAGCATACCTGAAAGGAGGCAATGGTGAAAAGAGTGAACCCCAAAGCATGACAGTCACTACTTTACCTAGAAATGAATCACTTCAAGTCAGCATTAACGGTCCAACCTCTGGCCTGGCTGATGTTAACTATGTATATTCTGTGGTTGTGTCACCTTGCTTGGAGCCTGATAAAGAGGCGGTGAAAATGGAGTACAAGGTAAGATTTTAATATTGTTCTCGGTCTGATATTTAGTGGACATTGCTTTCAACTTAATTTGATTTTGTCCTGTATGTATTGTGTTGCGTATTGTCTGTAAAAAAATCTTGGTGGATTTTGTTTAAATCATTATTTATTATGAAGAACCATTTAATTTTCTTCATAGCACATTATTTGCAGGAAAGATTCATAAGTACAGTAATCACTTTTTTTCCCTTCAGTATATATGGAATCTGGATGTGCCTTGGGATGCTACCATGGTTACAATGGAGGGAACATTCATTACTATTCCTGGCAACAAACTGCAGGGAGGCAGAACCTACACCCTCAGTGTTGTTGTACACGGAGTTCAAGATGCCTCCATCACTGGTTCTGTAAGTATCTTTTCTTTAAGGGGATAGTATACTTTTGATAGACTGGAGTGCCTTGATTCCTCCAAAGTATGCCAGGAAACAGACCCACTTGAAGAAAAACAATGGTATCCTGTTGCCTGGAATAGTTTGGAGGAATCATTTGCTCCTAATTTACCACCCAAACAATGTGCTATATACAATACCCCCCTAAGTAGTAATTCTATGATTTTAATACTATTAGCACTTAATGTAGACCCACTTCACTTATGAGGAGGAGGCTACACCGTACATATACTTGTATAGTACAGTACTTTATACTGTATTTATATACAGTATACCAACATTCTCATGCACATTAGTCTCATATTTGCCTCCTTCCATTCAAAGCATACAGTATTATAATATATTGATTATATCTTCTTCAGAGCCAGCTGAAGATAGATATAGCAAGTCAAGGTATAAAGGTTGTCACATCGGCTGAGTTTCTTCAGATTTCCTCAGTTTCACATCTTACTCTTGATGCCTCCAAATCTGTTGACCTTGATAATCGACCAGGCTCATTGGAATACAGGTACTGTACTGTCTTGGAACAATACAATCTAGAAACAATGTACAGTATTTTTCTAATGTAACAAGAGGACATGGGAGCATTTGCCCAATCCATCATTATGAAACACATTGTCTATACTGTCAATAATGATTGTAAGAGTGACTTTTGTATCATATTAATTCTGTGGAACAAGATATAAATGAAGTGGCTTTTGTTTCATAGTTCCTGATGATTGATGGACCAATTTTTGTAAGATGATTTAGCATGCTGACCATAATTATACAGTATATGAATATGGTACTGAACTAATAAATGGTCCAGGTTTTCGAACATTAACACTAATTTATAATTATATAGCCTTGGTTGGCTGAGATTTACAGCTTCCAACCCAACACTGTACTGTATGCTACATTTTTATCTTTCAGGTGGTCATGTTTGACAGAAGATGATAAGAGATGCATTGTGAATGGTAGTAGATTCCTGGAGGATGAAATATTAACAACAGAATCCATATTGAAAGTATGGAACGGCTCGTTGGTCACTGGCCAGTAAGTATTCCATAATGTCATGGATTGTAATTATTTTAACACTTAGTTAATGGGTATTTCCAAGTTCAATTTAATTTCTGTAATTAACAATAATGACATTACATTTGAGATAATTTGTATCTTTCAGGTACAACTTTTCTGTGAAAGTGAGCAAGGGGAATGTAAGTGCTATGAAGGATGTGATGGTGGACATAATAGAAGGTAGTTGTCCAGTCATTGATACAAAGCCACCAACAACACGTGTGGATCCCAACCAGAGGGTACAGTAACCTAATTAATATTGGTTTTAGAATCATAGGTTTGAGTATTACTGATATGATATTACAGTCAGTATGTACTTTTATTATTGTTTGATAATCATTGTAGCTCACCTTGAATCAGTCTTAACAGAGTCCTTTTTATAAGTGAATTGTAGTTGTTGAGACACACATCTATGTACTTCTCACTGTAACTGTACTTTAATTTAGAGGGAATCTTTGAATTATGATGCAGGTTGAAGAGCTGACAGTCCTGTTATCAAAGATTGGGTGTGATATCATTGGTTTTCTCACTGCTTGTACTGTATAGGATAATTTAAGTTGATTAAACTTATCTCTATCTTTCAGATAATAGTACCAGCCATTATCACTGGAGTGGAATCTATATCAGAATTTGAAATTCAGTGGATGTCTGTAGAAGAATCTGGATATTTAGATGCTGATCTATCTCAGATAATTTCTGGTGAAGTAGACATTATTAAGGTAAGGAAAAAATTATTAGGCATTAAATTGTTGAAGTTTTGTTTTTTTGTGGCTTAGTTACTGAAACTAAAAGATTCTTTGATGATAAACTACACAGTACATATCTAACTACAGTAATACAGTACTGTACATACATATGCATAATATTTCAGGGCCTGAGTGCTGGTGTAGAAGAACGGTTTGATCTTGTACTTCCTGCCCCGGGTGTAGTGGAGAACTTTGTGTCTCTGGTGGGTGATGGACAATACAAGTTCCGTGTAAAAGTCACAACAACTCAGGGAATTACTTGTAGTAATGATGTCATCATTAAACCTAATTCTCCACCAAAGGATGGCAGTATCCAGGTACAGCAAGATTAACAAATTATTTTTCCTTTTGTCATCTGCATTCAGTAGAAAACACTTAACGATTTCTTTATCAGAGTTTAGTAATTGGATTCTTAATATGTAATTATTATCCCAATTGTATAATACAATATGCAGAGTCATAGATATGTATTTAATGAAATTATTATGTAAAAATACAGTGATTAAAAATGTTCCTCATCTGATTTTTCAGGTAACACCAACAACTGGAGAAGCATTGATTACTGAATTTATGTTCAATACTTCTGGTTGGACAGATGAACTCTCTGATATGCCTCTGAGTTATTACTTTGGGTATGATAATGGAGAAACACCAGTCGGATGGAGAGGACCTTACATTGACGAAGAACCTGCTGATATATTTACCCTTCCTTTTGGTAAGTTTATAGAGTAAATTGGTGATGTAATTTTTCATTTCTTTCAAAATTTCCCCTGTTTGAGTCAAGGAATCTCAAAGGAAATTAAATATGACTTGGGACCTCTTCCCATCTGTTTACTTCACTAGTGAGGACATTAAGAGTGCTTCTTGTCATTAGTCCTGAAATTCCTTAATATGGATAAAAAGGTGAAACAGTCCAGCAAGTTAATGGGTATATTTCCAGGAAATGAAGGAGAGATGACTGCTGTAGTGAAGGTGTGTGACGTCCATGATAGTTGTACTGTGAAGGAGGGACCTACTTTAACCCTCACCCTTCCATCCCAGGGACCCACAAACCTGCTCAGGTCAGTCTACTCAATTTTGCACATGTTAACACTTTAATTAATGTTCTCTAGTACATTTTGGATGTTACTTGTATGTAATCTGGCCTTGAAACATGGATCAATGTCAGAAGACTGGAAAAAAAGCCATAATGACAGTGCTGTATAAGGGAAGGAGTAGGGAAAAATGTGATAACCATACAAAATATGCCTGTTGATATAATACAGTAATGCAAAGTTTTTTCACATAGACCTGAATTCTGCTTCATAAAACATTTATTGGAAAAGAGTTATAACTTTGCTAGCAATCTTTGAAGGAATCAAAGTTGCTGATAGAAACACAGGTCCCTTAACCATGAAACATTTGTGCTTTACAGTACCTTGCTGGATAACATTAAGGAGCAGTTCAATGAGAAAGTGAAGATGGCACTCTTTGCATTCAGAGACCAGTTGCAGACACTCATATTGATGGGAGATCAAGATAAAGCCACTGCCTTGAAGACCATAGCAGACTCTCTTACTTTGTCTCAGGTTTCCAGTGTAACGGCTAGGTATGTTTTTAACTTTTTCAGTATACTGTACAGTATATCCCTTTTAAAGAGGCTGGTTTTGTATCATTATAAGGATATGGAACTGTGTCTAACTGCTAACAATTTAAGGTTATGAAGTGCTTTTAATGATACAGTAAAGTCAGGCTGTGTAACACCTGGCTCTGTAATATATTTCAGTGATGAAAAATTTACAAGACACGAGTTTAATACATTCCTTTTTCTGTTTCCAGTCTCAACAACGAAGCATCAGTTAAAAAAGCAGAAGATATAATGGATGGTGTGGTTGTGATGATCAGTAACACGGGTGGTAGTAATGAACTGCTAGACAAAGTACCAACCCTCACCAAACTGTACTCTGAAGTTGTGCTTGATGATCCTACTTCACTTGGCAGGATAATCTTCCCGAATAATAATAACAGGTTTGTGTAATGTTAGCAGATGTTAGTTTACCATTTTTTTCTACTTTTCAATAATGATGTTCTTAGCTGTACTTGTTCCCATAACTTCTATTTATCAGTAATATATTTGTTGCCCTCCATACTTCGTGTGTTTACTGGAAAAAAGAAAATTATATCTTGATTAATTTTTTACAGGAGAAGAAAACGTGAGGTTCAACAATCAACATCACAGGAAGAAGACACACAAGAGATGACTGAAGAAGTAAGTTGTTACTGTAGTAATATTTATGAAGTTTGTGGCTTAAGTATGTATGCTGATTAGAAAGTAAAATGTCAAAATAAATTGAACTATCCTTAGTCAAATTGGTAATAGTCTATTTGTAGGCCATGTTTGGGTTATATTGTAGCACATTTTGGAGGAATCATGTGCCTCCCATACGCTGACAGTATCAAGGTTTCTTAAGATGCATGTTTAGTTTAGGTAGGAGAATATGTACAGTACTGCCATATATAGTTGAGTACCTTAACCCATTTGAAATTTTAATTATATTATGTATCAGGTGAAAAGAGTGTTGGCATCATATGAAGCAGTGATCGAGGAGAAAGAGGGATCTGCATCCACTGACACAAATACCCTTGACACTTTGCTGAAAGACCTTCCTAAGTAAGTGTGATGCAGAAAGCATTTAGTTTCCATCTGTGGCTTGAGAGGTTGCTATACAGATTGTACTTGTTTTCAGTGATGGGTGTTGCATTCATATAGCCTACAGTACTGTCTCAAGTTCAGTGTATGTGTGATGGCATTGTGATTCTCTTGATTTATATAATAGTTCAATACTGTAATTGTATTTAAGCCTTATATTATGCAATTGGATGTGTGTACCATTGGACCCTCTCTGTACTGTCCAAGGGATCAATACCTCTTATATATGTATTCACACCCAGTAGTATAAGCAAATATAATCCAAGTACAGCTTGTATGGAAGGGAGTAAAAACTATACTATGCAGGACCAGTACAACACTATGCTAATTCTGTACGAGAACTACAATGCTCTAATTTATATCTAATTTCATAGTGCACTCTACCCATACTATGCCATACAGGGACATATAGCAAAAGCAGAAGGATAAGACACTATATTATGCATTTTGTTTTCCAATAATTTCAGGTACCTCTCTGGCATGAGCAAGGGAATGAGTGCTCAGGATGATGCTCCACGAGAAGTTCAAGGAAGCATGGTGGCCTTAAAAGTGAAAAGATCCAATTTAATAGAAGAATCTGATGAACCATTTTACTTTGCCAACTTTAAAGGCAGCAGTGATGACAGTGATGATAGTCAGGTGTGTATTATATGAACCCTTATAGGATATTATTTTTTAGGCAGCATTTTAGATTGCTTAGTATTAGTTCAAGTACACCATCTCAATATTTAAGGGCCATAAGCCTTGTAATTTAACCTGAATATAATACTGTGCCATAACATTTGCCCATGACATAACTCTTGTTGAACATAATATATTCTTATATTCCTTGTTTTATCATTAGAACCTTTTCTTATTCAAAAGGTTATATGGGGTTCTGCCTTGTCTGAGTATGAGGAGTGGTATTGTGGTATGAAGGGTGATGAGATGGAGAAGAAGCTGTGTCGTGGTGCTTGTGTCACCACCGTAATATTGAAGGACGACTACTTTTCTACCGTTAATAACATTGATCCTCCGGGAAAACTCAAGTAAGATTTGGATAAGAACTTTTTTTTAATTAGAACTTTTTTTTAGATTAGAAGAACTATTTTCTTAAGAGAATTCAAGATTCACTCAAATAAAAATGCCTTGTACCAACACCAGTGTGTGGAATCCATTAGAATCTGTTAATTATATTCTTCTAATTTACAGGACTTATGTGGCAAAGACAACACTCTTGAATCCAGACACTTATGTAGAGATTCCTGTTATAATGAAAGAGGAAGATCGCATTACTTATGAACTGTCCATCATGGAAGGAACAACACCAGAAGGTTATAAGTTCAAGGTAATATGTGAATTAATTAGTTGTACTTACAATTTCCAAATATTTGTGATGTATGTATCCTCTAAAAGCAATTATTTATGCATAAATAAAACTCTAAACAGATTTCAAGAAACTGTAAACATCTTTGCAGTGTTATGGCTGGAGTGAGAGTGAGTGGGATGGACGATTATGTAGTACAGGGAAGGCGAGTGGGAGACTTCACTGCTCCTGTAGTAGTCCAGTTTATGTGGCGTAAGTGTAAACTACAATACTATCACAATATACAGTATAGAGTTGTTTATTTGAACCCTCAATTATATTCCACTTGTTTAAAAACTTCATGTTAGTAACTGATCCCATGTCAATTACATTCAATTCCTATTTTGTAATACAGGATCTACATATCTTATTTATTGTGCCGTATTTATTAAGCTTGCAGAGAATATTCATGTGCTTGTTAGTATATGAGCACAGCATAGCTAATGTGTAGTGTGGCATTCATATCTAGTCACCCTAAGAAGTAATAACAGGGCACCGACACCTGTATGACACATTACTGTTTAATATTTGTATTTCATTTCTAGTGGATTCTTAATAAAGGATAGCATGCCAAGTCGACTGACAGTGGGCAGGAGTGAGGAACCTACCAATGATAATGAAGAGTCAACCACAACAGAAAATTCAAATACAGGAACAGGAATCTCTTTCAGTCACATTGGATCTAAAAGAGTCAGATATATGTAAGTCAAGAAGTGTAGATCTACTGTACCAGTACTCATAGTTTATATCAGTTTAAAGCTGAAATTGTTCATGAAGAAATGTGTACTGTATTAATTTTAATTACAGTACAGATATTGTATTTCCTTATTCTTTGCCAACTTACTTTTCTTTTAGATGAGAGGGCTTTAAAAGAAGTTTATGGCTACACATTTATCATTATTTGCACCAATTCCCTTAATTAAAGAGGATGTTGATTCCAGTAAGGACTTTTTGTTTTGTTTTTCAGTATTGAAGGTGATTTTAATACAATTGTGGGACCGAATATAGAAGAATTTGAAGCCAGTATAACAACGCAGATGGCAAAGAAACTGAATGTCTCAGAGAAAAGAATATACAACTTAACAGTCACTGAGGGTAAGTAATTTGAGTATGATTTAGAACCATAAAAAAGCACCTGCAGCAGCCAGAGGTTTAAATCATAACATTTAGCCCATGAATGCTCGTTTACAGTCTAGAAAATGTACGGTACTTTATTAAACTAATGCTCATTTTGCAAGGGTCAGTAGTTAACGTCATACCTCCTCCAACTGTACCAAAATAATGTATTCTAGGGAGTGTAAATGTGGAGTTTGATGTGCTGGACGACCACACACGTACATCTGGTGTGACGGCTGAACAGCTTTACAATAAACTTGAGGACATCATCAAGTCTGGTGGCCTGGTGATATATGGATCTAACAACCAGGAAATCAAAGTCCCAGCCCAGGCATTGGATGGAAGTGGACCCAAGGTGGAAGGTGTGTACATAATAGAGAGACTAGTAGGTAGACACGTAAATGCACTGTTGATAATTATACAAGCTGGTAATTAGACTCAACGAGCTGGGTATAATAAAAAAAAATAAAAAATAAAAAATAAAAAAAAACATAAAGGCACTATATTGTATATAAATGTAGCTGTAGATAGATTGATATAAAAATAGACAGATAGGTACAATCACGGCACATAGTCCTTGACCAGGGTGTAAAGGGAAGTCTGGTTGCTCTCTGTTACTAGATTTTGTTTAAAGTGCTGCCATTAATAATTCTTTTTGGGTAATTATTGCTTTACAGAGAAAGTTGACCCAACAAGACTCCCCATCATTATTGGGTCAATTATCGGAGGAATTGTGTTGGTTGTGATGGTGTTTGTATGTATTGCCATATATCTCAAGAATAAGAAGAGGATGGACAAAGTTCAGCCACTACAGGTAAAATTATGTAAATGATGCTTTATGTGAGATGACTGCAGTGTATAGTTCAGATCCAAAATATATATCCAGGCTTGCTATCAATGTTTGAACCACCACTAGTCAAGTTTTGAGAAAAATAAGCCAGGAGTGATAGTTGGAAGCTGTTCAGTGAAATATCAAAAAATTTGAAATATTAACAAGAACTGGATACAAATTTTGAATCACGACTGTAATTATCCGTTTCAGATAAGAGGTTTGATGGAATTTATATCTTAGCGTGCAAAGTGTATTATCTAATCAGTAACAGCTGTAAAGAAACCTTCAGACCCTCTGTCTATCCTAATGTTAATTGTCATTTGTGGTGTCACTGTTTTCAAAGGTGACGACTTTGAAACAGTTATTGCCATTACAAATAAAAAAAAATATTATATTCTTATTAATGTTTGTTTTAATGAAATCAGTTATTACACACAGTTTATCGTTTTCTCATAGATGTCGGACTCTAAGCAGCCCACCTACAGCTCTATCCATTTTGATCAAGCAATGGATGGTACAATGGCTTCATTAGTCAAAAACAGGAATCCTGCCAAGTATGTTCACTCTCTCATCATCACCAGTTTGTAAAGGATGTTAGATAGTCTTGTTGTTTGTAACCCATTCTATTGAGAACATTATTCAATTTAGTCTTGGTTTAGGAGACTTTAATTTATCTGGTAGGTAACATTGTGAATTAAAGCTAATCCTCATATGGCATTTATTTTATGCACAAATGGCAGAACTGAGCTTTAAGTAATTTCTTGTATTATAGATTTGAATTTCTATATTTACTTCTGATGATCTTCACGGAATAGACCCTTCTAGCCCAGAAATAAGCCTATACGGGGCCTGGGCTGGAGAAGGGTGGTGTTCTATAGCAATCCAGCTGTGCTGGTTCCACAAACCAATAAATACAATTTGCCGTGACAAATGCACTAATATATCACACCCTTTATTTCAAACTTTGGTCCATCCACAGTCGCAGCTTGTCTTCAGGTGGCTCATACGCTGACGAGGGTATATTCATTGAGAGGAGGTCCACTGCCAGTAGTTCCAAGGCGCCCTCTGGTCCCAACTCTGCCGGTGGGAGGAGGAGCTATGACTCGGGCAATGTGGATGACAGAGAAGATGTACCCAAACCCTTCAGGTACAAAAGTCCAACCAAGGAAGACCTGGAGCGATCAGGACCCATCCCAGAACACATAGTAAGTCCCAACACAGGAGAGAGGAGGTGAAGGGAGTAGAGGAGGTAGTAGTCAGGGGTGTCTGCAGGAGTTGTTGAAAATGGGGGGGGAGGGGGGCAAAATAAATTAAATTGTACATATACAGTAGGCCTATACAGTACAGGTGAATATGTGTGTTTTTACAATATATGAAAATACACACACTTCAAATAGGCACATGTATATATTTACATGGTGCTGCCCCCTTGCCCCCCTTCCCCCCCACCCCTCTCTGGACACCCATGATAATAGTGGTGAACATCATCTTCATCATCATCATCATTGTATTGTTGTTGTTGTTGTCATCATTATTATTATTGTTTTCATCACCATTGGCAGCTTTAGTTTTGTTTTGCATTATTAAATATCATCATTATAATTTTCAGTATCATCAGTGTTATTGTTGTTATCATTATCATCAATATCATCATTCTGACAGGCTGGAATTCCACCAAGTTCGAGTGGGTAAAGCCCCTTCCACACGAGAGGCAAAAGACGGCGGGCAGACACTGTTACCAATTTTGTGGGTAGGTGTCGGGCACAAGTGGCCAATGGGTACCGGGGACTGTTTGATATGGTAACACTGGTAAAAAGCGGGAGAATTTCACTCAGTTGCCCGTGCCCACAGTCTGTTTGCCTCTCGTGTGAAAGGGACTTAAGCCTTAATTTGTTTATGTTCTTTCACATCATTGCTCGTTCCCCCTCGTAATGAATACTGATGGAGGATGGAAACAAGTCATATAATGTCATTTTAATTCTGAGACAGTAAATTACCAATTAGGAATATATACATGTTAAAAATTATTTGAAGTACAGTACTGTATTGAAATTATGATATCTAAATTTTTATGTCATTAAAGAATTCTAAATATATACAGCACACACAAAGTTTTCCAGTAGTTCTTAATAGAGGGTATAATTTGTGATATTGCAGCTGTTTCCATTACCCATAACTGCCAGTCTTATAAAAGTTTTCTAAGAGGTATATGTAAGAATGGTATTATCATTCTTATTAATTATTTTTCTTACCCAAATATTTCAGGATTATGATATGCGTGGCTTAAGACTGGGCCATGAGCTTCCAGGAAAGCCAGATTATTTGTTACGAGAATTGCCAAAATGGCCTGATTGGACAAAAAGTGTAGACAAGTTTTGATGTGAGTAAATGTGATTATGATTGCTAGAGCAGCCTGTAGTGTCTATGTAATTTGGCTTTATATCTGTCTTTTCAGCAATATCTTTCTATTTTTTATACAGTAGTACAGTCACGAACTTTAATTTTCAAGTTCACCCAGGTTGTATAGAGTGGACTGAAGGAGGCAAGATACGGTCACCAAACTATTGGTTTCTAATTTCTCAAAACGGTGCCAGAAAACAGAATTTCATAATATAGGTACTATATACTGTACTGGCAAAAACTGTAAAAATAAGTGGCCTTTAGTTTGCTGACAACATGATAGACCTCTAAACATATACTGTCCTTTTTGTAAGCTATTGCAGTTTGATATATATGGTAGTAATGGTTGCATGTCTATGATACATGAGGTGTAAGGTTTCTGTATAAGAAAAATGCGAGTGAATTCCTCCCAAGGTAGACCATGTTGATTTTATATTGTACAGCAGTAAATAAGAAAAATCTTGGGCTTAGCAATGATATTAACTACCTTAGTACATTGGTGTACCACACAAAGTCCTTGGAGTTACTTCTTATCCCATTAAATTTCTTTCATATGACCCTATGCTGTCTTATGTTGATCACAATTGTCAGTCAACAAACAACTCAGTAAATCCCTGAATGAAATAGATAGTTTGTGTCAAGTACACTTTTTACACATTGGGTGGGCTAGTAATTTTGGACTATGACTGTACTGTACTATACATTTGTAATGTTGTAAAATAGACTCTTCCATCCACCTTATTGCTGCTTGCCTCATGTAGAATTCTGTTACAGTTGCCTTCAGTATTAGTTTGCTGCTCTTTTTGCTGTGAACGCAGGTTAGCTCATTTTATGACTTACTGCTTCTGTGTAACATAATAACATAATATTTTTGTAACAGAGACCTTACTCAGGTCTTGAATTACAGTGCCTTGTATTTTATGTAGCTAGTTAAGTGGTTTGTGATGATGCTAGTGAAATGAAGATTACAGAATCCTCAAAAGAGCACCCATACTGAGGGAGTTATTTTCATGGCATGGTGACTTTACAAGAGATAAACTGGAGTCATTATTACAGCTGGAGAAAATAGAGAAGAGTGTTGAGGGGTTGCTGCCTGGGTCTCCCCAAGATGCAGTCACAGTGTCTCATAGATGGTGATGGTGGTGGCAGGCGGTCAGGGAGTCTAACTCTTGTGTACTGTACTCGGTGCCAAGGTGCTGCACGTCTCTGGCTCTTACTCTTTATTATCTTTAGTTGATGTCTTGTAATGTTTTGTATGTGTTCTTGTAGCATTGTCCACAACTGATATCTAAGTATGGGAACATACTTCCTTCTCTCCTTGCATCTAAATCATTATGGCAAGATTACTAAGACCTGGATAACAAGATTTGACTTATCTTGGTTAGTCTTATGAATTTACATGGATGGAGGTTATATGCTAGTGCTATGCCCTCTTATTCATATCACCAGAACTCTGTAGTACAGTATTCCAATTTTGGTGTTGTTCAGCATTGTTCTGTTGTGAATGACAGCAGCTGTTAATGGCTCATGTGAATCCAGTATTTACTTATTTTTCTTTAAAGTGGGTGAGATGTCAACAAGTTGGAGACTACTGATTCCTTCATACTGTGCCAAGAAACAGACCACATTTACTTTTTGATGGGTTGTCTGTTTAGTGACATAGTTTTGAGGAATGTCACTTCCAATTTACCAACATCATATACTGTACTTGGTTAATGATGCACTGTCACTTCTTTACAACACTTGTTGTCAGAGTAGTCTAGTACAGTATACAGTTCAGGATTTATCACAGAAGCATCTGTTTCCTTCATCCTTCATCATCCGTTCTTGGATCAGATTTGCAGTTTTCATCATATGTTCTGCAAAGAATGTGGAAGGTGGAAGAAGCCTTAAATGGACCTGAGGATGGAGGAAATAATGCTAGTGTGAGAACTGTTTTAAACAAAAATGCATGACTCTAAGGCCTAGCTGGTATTGTAAGACTAAGTTTATTTTCTGAATCTAAAATAATGTTCATTACCTTACACTTTATTACTTATGTGAGGTCTCTGGATCAGATGAAAGAAATGACATGGATTAACCAATGACTCAGAAGACACTTCACGATGCCGTTGCACCAGTTACTTTCATTGCTTCATTGCATTGCAGTGAGGGATTGGTTCATTTTATAGTATTTTTCATATTTCAGTGATGGCTGATGATTTGCAATGTTTAGAAATAACAGGCAAGTGAATTTTCTTGTTATAGGGAAGCAATATTTATTTAACCATTTTAATAAAATTATATCAAGAAAAATTCCATCATACGAGCAGCATTAAAGATCTGTTTTGATTTCTCTATCAGTGTCCCTGCTTAGGTAAAAAGTAATTTGTATGACACAAAGATGTTTCCAGACTATGGACCAGAAATCAAGAGCAACACTTATAACACTATGTTTCATTGGTGGTAAGAATGTTTTATTGTGAGTTGGGTAGTGAAAGATATTTCAGTGAAAACTATTCTCATTGTTCGTATCGATAAGGTTCTCTTTTATTTCACAATACGTCATCAGCACAAAATTGGTATGTATTGATATTATCATAATATAAGAATATTTTTGTTTGGTATTGTTTTAATTTTATATATGGTAATATTTGGTCTTCATTTACCAGTTAGAACATAACCATAATAATTCTTGATATCCATCCATACAGCAAAGCTTCAATAACTAATTATAAAAAAAAGTCTTTCCTAAGGTTCTTTTATTGCATGGTAAGGCTGAATAAATGCTTGGCTAGAAGGCTGCCAATATGCTACACATATTTTTTCTAATTATTATAAAAATACAGTAAGCGATATATTTGATGCTGCACAGTAGTAGAATTTTATAAGAAGCATGTTCAGGTATTGTAAACTTGCTTCACTCTTGGTACTTAGTGTTGTCAATCATACTCTTTTTTTTTTAGGTTTGAATTCTTAGAGATCTGATTCTTGTATTTAAGGCAATATTATACTTTTCTCTCCTTGATTATGTTGTCTTAAATCCAAAAGTTGAATCTCGCATTTCATACTTGACAAAAGTGGAAGATGGCAATATTAGGTGTACAGTGTGGCAGTGGAGATGTTTTGTAGATTAATACTTTCTATGAGCACCAGTCATACAGTTTGCTTCAGGTACTTTATATATTCCATGGTTGCTTATATTTCTAAGAGTTTTGAAGCAACATTCTTGTTTATGTACGAGTAGTAGTGTTTTTTTTTTTACCTTATGTCAGTGAATAATTTTGTAGGGTCACTTCTCTATCAACCAGTCATTGTCTTCATTACAAGTTCACTCACCATGTAGGTTGGCCTGGTGGAGTCACCTCATTTAATGCAGAATGTTGAAATTTTACTCCTGCAAAAATATATTTATTATACCGGTAATAATAAACAGGTGCAGGAATTTTGGTTGAAATTTAAGAGCGTAAGTTTGGTCCTTTCAATTTATTATCTATAAAGTCATGTCTCATAAACCATACTGTACAAGTTTAATTCACTGACAAATGTTTTTTCTCTGTTTCAGATAAAGAAGATGAAAGAGGATTTTGAGAGCCTACCAGGAACACCAGGAAGCCTACAGTAGATGAGGTGGCCAAGTCTGGATACTGTAATGTTATTCTGGAAGCATTGCATCTTTTATTGTCGATGTTTCCATTTTGTTGTGGTTGATAGTGTAATTTTTCAATGGAGTGTATTTTAAGGCCTGTGGTATAATGAATTGGAAGCTACTAATTCCTCCAGACTTTGCCATAACCTGAGGGAGATTATTATGAGGGATGGTTTGGAAGTATTAGCAGCTTCCACTTTGCTAACAGCATCACAGGTTTCATAAATAATATATGTAAATGTATAATAGTCCCGTGTCTTTGGAGTGATAATGCTTTCATACCTTGCACGTCATACAAATTCTAGTCAAACATACAGTACAACATTTGCCTTTAAACAACATTAACTGGCAACTTTTGCATTATTCTCAAACACCAGATAACTGTACTCATCAGTACAGTATATTAATTACTGTTCAAACTATAGATAAGGTTTTAAGTATTTGCATAGACAAAACCCTGGCACTTTGAGACTTGACAATAAACAAGAAAATTAAAAGTTAAGTTATGGAACTGGATTCCACCTGAGCTAGGATGTATACATACTGCAGGTCACATACAGTAGTTCATTCATTTGTATGGGCATGACTGTGGTGATAGTTATTACCTTTCATATTGCCTTCCCTTTACAATGAGTACAGTAGTAGAAATAAGGTTGCTCTGAGGTGATGAAAGTTATATTTTTACAGGTATTGTACTCTGTAATACAGAGATGGTTAAATTCAGTATTGCCATATAGCATTTATGTATTAAGGGCCACTGATATTGTTGGTGAACTGAAGTAAATGATTCCTACAAGTTGTGTCACAGAGTAGTATAGTAGCTATACTTGGCAAATGTGTTTTGGGGCACAGTTTGAAGGAGTCTGTAGCTCACAACTTTCCAACAAAATCTTACCCTCATTGAAATTCAGTGCTTAATTACTGTATACTGTGATGATTTATGTAATGTGTTTCACTGTGGGTTGTTGTATTATTATATCACATCTACAACATGTTTTGGTAATTGTGTGGACTGACAGCATCACAGTACAGTACAGTAATCACTCATTCACACACGCCCTTTTTATCCGGATATTGAAATATTTTTACTTTCAGTTGGCCGTTAGAACAGATTGGCATAAAGTAACAGAAGTTGAAAATTTAGAATAATTAACTCGGGAGTGTTTTGGTTTAGCTGCGGCCCTCGCTGCCAGGCAAACCTTATGCCACGCATTTATTTTTTCAACCTCGAAAATTTTCCTTCTGTTTTGTTACGAGTAATTTCTACTGTGCTGTAATATATGATATGAGGAGTACTTTGTGACACACCAGGGCATTAAGAACCTTTTCATTAATAGTGTCACCTTATCAATACTTCCTTATCTCCAGTTAGTTGAGATAAATGAGAGTTTACTCTACTAATATGTAAACTCATAAGCCATAATTATAAGCCCACCCAGGACAGATGATATGGAGTAAATACTGTACTGTACATAAAACTAATCCTGGGTTAGATTTTGTCTTTTTATCACTTTTTTAATAGTACATAAAGCAACACTAAACTATCACCATTATACTAAGCATACAGTAGAGTGATCTCTTCTGTACTTAGGGGGCTTGGAATTATGGCTTATGAAAGTATTGCCTGCAGTGATGTGGGCAATACTATACTTTAAGGATTTGCTGCCCCTTTGTACTCCAGCATTTACATTTCAATCTTCTACTGCCTCTCCTTTCTTTCTGTTTTTCTGGTACTTGCCGTCCCTTTCTATCTCTTTCTCCCTTTTGCTACAGGGTTTTCCAGGCCTTGAGCTATCTTCTTTCTTCCTTTTCAATTCATGAATGTACAATATTTAATAAAATAATCAAATAAAGCAGCTGTGACAACAAAAGCTACAGTATACTGTACTACATACAGTATTTACAGTCATTTTAGGACACTGCTACATAACACAATATAGTACTGGTGACCACAAGTTTATGAATGTAGAAGTTTTTTGTTTTTTTTTAATAAATTATTTATTGTATCTGGTTAACACAGTGTCTCAATTCCTAATAATGGCATTCTAGGTGGTGGAGCCACCTGGCCACATGACAATTTGTATTTGTATTGATTTATAAAGGAATAAAGAATGTGTGCATACAATAAATCATTCTGTGAACAAGTACAATCGGCAAAAAAAGTATTGTAACTCCTCGATGAATAATTATACTGTAGTTTAATTCAATGTAAGGTTGGTTTCAATACTTTTTTTTGCTGACAGTACACTATGAATGATCTCTGCTGCATGGAGATGGAGTTAAAATTTCTCGTATGAAACAATGGGCCGTATTCAAGAACATTCATGGTGCATACGATGGTGTAGTACCGGTACGATGGCTCCATAAACAAACAATACAGCCATCGTACCAGTACCACACCATCATCAACAACACAAATGAAAGATGATGATTTAGGGCTTTATGCCTATCGACTCATGGTGTTGGTCATTAAGGCAGTCAGTCTTGTTACATCAACATATCTTCCCCCAGCCTACAAGGTTGCTATCCTTGTTTTTACAGCCGGGTACCTACTTACTGCTAGGTGAACAGGGACATAGGGGGCTGGGAAAATTGTCCAACAATTTCACTGACCCAAATACAAATGTTCTTGCATACACATTTATATAGGTTCCTAGGGCTTACTACAAACAACTGCCATATACAGCCCTATTTTTCTTGCACTTTCTACTTGCTCAACTGTACATATAGCCTATACAATAGTCCGTTGTTTGAGCCACGAGTTGGTTTTCATTCACTAGGCAGAATATCTTTGTCTAAAATAATTATTACTATTATATACTACAATAATACTAACACACAAATTTATATATACTGTAAAGGTGGGAGGTAAAGTGACCACAGGCAGCCTAGAGATAGGTGGAAGCTAATAGGTTGAAAAAGTGTGAAAATAGGTTGAAAAAAATATAAAATTAGGTTGAAAAATTGAGCTGAATACAGTTATTATAATGTAGCTGTTAATATGTACAGTTAGTAAAGTTAATTTAATCGTGATACACTCATTAAAAACAGGTAAGAGGAGAATAAATTGTGGAAATAGGTTGAAAAATTGAGTTGAAATACCCCCCCCCCCACTACAGTTACTATCAAAGATTTGTTTAAAAAAAAAAAAAAATTGAAGCTGTTTATATGCGCCGTTGGTAAAGTTAACTGATTCACTCGAGGCTCCGAGTCCAAGTCCCTCCATGTTTACAGTTTCATCTTGACGAGTTCTAACTTCTTGGTTTCTTGCATAATTACTGCCATGCGTCGTAATAATGAAAGGAAGATTTAGGGCTTTATTAGTGCCGATTTCACAGTGGCTAGTTTTGGTTTGTAAGCACCCTAACGAAAGAAACTGAATTGTGTTAGTGACTCCTGAGTGAATTATTGGATGAATTTGACTCCACTATGAAACTATGTTAATGGAACTACCTGACAGATTTTGTGGATATGGAGATTGAGTTTGTTGTTGGATGTTGTGAATGCTAAGATTGGAGAATATCAACAAAGCTCTTTAATGGATTGCCACTAAATGCCCCGATTAGTGAAAATTGCACGATTTTTAAGACATTTGTTGGCTGAGTGTTACGAAGTGGATGATATAAGCATTAGAAGTGATTATAGTGTTTGATAATGATGGAGGCCCTGCTGGTGGAGTTGGGCCTAGAATATCTTCCAAACAAGTAAACAAGTAAGTAATAGTGGGTAACACCTCATGTCACCTTGCTGATGGCTCCCTAACCACATATTGAGAGTAAGTAGAACGTGAGACCCGTGAATCTTGCTCCCGAACCACATATTGAGAGTAAGTAGGAATTAAGTAGATAGTGAGAGTCGTGAATCCTACTCCCGAACCACGTATTGAGAGTAGCTAGGTAGAAAGTAGAAAGTGTTTAGAACTAAATTTTTTTTCTTTTTTTTTTTCTTTTTTATAAGTTGATGTTTCTTACTTGGTTTCGTCGTATGTAAGAACGTTCATGGTATATATATAAAATACTCACTTTATCGAACCCTGTTCAGTTGCTCTCCAACACTCCTTGAACTCGGTCCAGCACTATCAGCCATGGCTGTGCCTCCAGCAACGCCTTTAGAATATTGGATAATCAATCATATATAATAATACTCTGAAATGCTTCATGACACTTCACCCTCTTGCCTCCAGTGATGTCTAGCGAACCTTCACTCATCCTTTTCTCTTCCTCTATTATTACTTCTGCATTCTTACAAATGATTTTTATTTATTCTCATACCCTATTCTGTTTTTCCTTGTCCTACCATCTCTGCACGTCATATCCCCGAGGGCAAAGAAATACGAGTCTGGAAAAAGATGTCCTCGGGTGAAGGCAGGGAAGCGAGAAAACAAATTGTTTCCTTCCCTCAAATTATTGACTAGTGGGTGTTTTTGGATTGTTGACAGCTTTCCTCGCCTCGCCCCTCCTCTTTCTTCCCTCCCTTCCTCTTTCTTTCCTCTTCCTCTCGTCGCCCTTCCATTCTTTTCTCGTTATCTTTTCAGCTTTGGTTATGTCGCTTCTACTACAATAACATAGGCATATTTATCTTTTTTTTTTTTTTTTTTTTTTTTTTTTTTAACAAAGTTCTTATTATTTACATCCTTTTCAAACAATAAGACGCTACTTTTTTATAATCGACTCTAGATAACTGTGGAAAATACAGTATACACATTTTCTAAGTTGATTTATATATTCGTTTAAATAAGTGTATTAAAAACAACGAGACATTTTTTTCTTCCAAATCTTGCTCTTCATTAGGATGTATGTATGTACGGTGTGAGGCTCCTGTCAGACACCCACAATCTTAAGGGTATCATAATATTATAATCTTGGGTGAATTGGAGTCTTCGTAACCCTCTGAACAGTACAAGAAAACAGACTCCCTACCCTACTCGTATACTGAAGTGGTTGGTTAGTTTTCTGGTATAGAGTGGAGGAGTCAATAGCCTTCCAATTCACCCTAAAACTGATGATCCACAAACCACGGTAGCCAGAGTTGGATCAAATATTTACACAACTCCAGAATAACTTATATTTCATCCGGCTGTTGGTTCAGACCTTCCATCGGCCGAATAGCAGGCTGCAGGTCAAATGGAATCACGAGGAAAGGAAGAAAACGGGAAGTAAGGAAATGGGGATAGGGTAGCCTAGTGGGTTAAGGGGGAAATATTGTGTTGGTGGTAAATCTGGAGTATCTGCCAGAGTCCTCCAAACTATTCCAAGCAACAGAACATTATTATTTTTTTTCATCTGGTCCTGTTTCCTGACATACTTTGGAGGAATCAAGGCACTCCAATGTAACAAAAGTGAATTACCCCCTTAAGACTGACAGAGGGCGAGGAATGAATAGTTCTGTGAGTCTGAGAAGGACAGGGATAGGAAGGAATTAAGGGGGTAAGGGCAGGGGTAAATGGAATGATGTATAGTGGAGATGGTGTCAAGGAAATGGGTGCATGGTTCGTCAGTAGGAGAAGGATGGAATTTAGAAAGGAGTAGAGATGGAGTTGAGTGAGCATGAGGAGATCGAGGCATGAAGCAAAGAGGAACAGGTTGAAGTGAAAAGAAGTGAGCCTGGGATTATGCATTGGGGGCTAAGAACATGTACAGTCGGTGGCATAAGTCGTGTCGCCTCACCCAGTACTTCTTAAACGATAATATAAAGGTTAATTATCGATTATTACGCAGTCACCATACAGAAATACAATATCCAGGGGGAAAATTAATGTATGTACACTCGCAATCTAAAATAGGTATCCAGTCTTGCTTCGAATAGCCTGATCGAGTATTAAGCGAGCTCAAGCTATATAAACAGGATATGCGTTGTAATTGGTTCACTAGTATGTCAAATGATTCGAAACTTCAACAAGACCTGGATACAAATATGAAACAGGATAAGCGTTGTAATTGGTTCACTAGTATGTCAAATGATTCGAAACTTCAACAAGACCTGGATACACATTTTGGATTGCGAGTGTAGGCTACTTCTCTGTTTTTTTCCGTTAACGAGTCCGTGAAGTTTATATTTCCAAAGATAACGTAACATAACATTGAACAAACACATTCACTATACATAAATAAGATATCCAAGTGGTAAATTAATGTACTTTTCTGTTTTATTACATTAACGAGTCTGTGAAGCTTATATTTCCATACTTAGGCATACTTCTTGACTTGGCAGATAGATATGGCGACACGACATTTGCCGCAGACTGTACAATAGACGACTATTATGGGTCAGGCTGGGACGGGGCTGGGCTGGGGCGGGGCGGGGCGTGAAACAAAACAAAAATCCAAAGCCCCAGGGGTGACGACGACTTCATTGATTAACGGGGCCTTTTCTCGGTCTGACTTTCTTTGCCCGCACAGAACATCAAAGGAGAGAAGAGGGATTTTTGAAAGGGGGCGGCGGGGGGGGGGGGGGACCTACTCTTTCACCCTCCTTCAACTCCTCCTTTATTTTTGTTTTCCCTCCTCGTCTTTACCCTTCTTTATTTCCTTTTCTTCTTTTCACCTACTTTATTGTCTTTTCCTTCTCCTTCCTTGTCTTCTTTTCACTTTCTTTATTGCCTCTTCCATCTTCTCTTTCCTTTTCTTCTTATTTTCACCTTCTTTATTGCCTTTTCCTTCTCCTTCCTTGTCTTCTTTTCACCTTCTTTATTGCCTCTTCCATCTTCTCTTTCCTTTTATTCTTATTTTCACCTTCTTTATTGCCTTTTCTTTTCCCTTCCTTGTCTTCTTCTTTTCCCTTTCTTTATTGCCTTTCATTTTCCTTCTTTATTTTCCTGTACTACTCTTTCTCGTAAACAATATATTACTTAGAATTTCTCACATTTGCACTCAACCCTTTTTCTTCTTATCCTCTCTCTCTCTCTCTCTCTCTCTCTCTCTCGTCTCTCTCTCGTCTCTCTCTCTCTCTCTCTCTCTCTCTCTCTCTCTCTCTTTACACCTGCCTTGAGTGGGGCCTGAGGGTGGGTGGTGAGGTGTCTCTATGAATAACAATTAGCATTACCCCCCCCTTCCACCACCACCCCAACCCCCAACCCCACACACCAACACCCCCCCAACCCCCACACACCCCACCCCAGACCCTGTTGTTTGTTGTATTTGCATAGCCACACAGGTCACCCCACTCCCACACTTGTCAACCTGTGGTACAAGGACTATACTCACTCCCCACCACGAGGCCCAAACATGACCTTAGTAACTCACTCAGCCATACACACACAACAGGGATCAAGGCAACTCCAAGTGGATCACAAGGCAATACAGTGAGATACCAAGGTGTGTGTGTGTGTGTGGATGTGTGTGTGTGTGTGTGTGGACAGTGAGATACCAAGGTGTGTGTGTGTGTGTGTGTGTGTGTGGACAGTGAGATATCAAGGTGGAGATGTGTGTGTGTGTGTGTGTGTGTGTGTGTGGATGTGTACCGTGAGATATCAAGGTGGAGATGTGTGTGTGTGTGTGTGTGTGTGGATGTGGACAGTGAGATACCAAGGTGGATGTGTGTGTGTGTGTGTGTGTGTGTGTGTAGATGTGTGTGTGTGTGTGTGTATGTGTGTGTGTGTGTGTGTGTTTAGATGTGTGTGGATGTGTGTGTGTGGGGATGTGTACAGTGAGATACCAAGGTGGATATGTGTGTGTGTGTGTGTGTGTGTGTGGATGTGTACCGTGAGATATCAAGGTGGAGATGTGTGTGTGTGTGTGTGGATGTGTACAGTGAGATACCAAGGTGTGTGTGTGTGTGTGTGTGTGTGTGTGTGTAGATGTGTGTGGATGTGTACAGTGAGATACCAAGGTGGAGATGTGTGTGTGTGTGTGTGTGTAGATGTGTATGTGTGTGTAGATGTGTGTGGATGTGTACAGTGAGATACCAATGTGTGTGTGTGTGTGTGTGTGTGTGGATGTGTACAGAAAATTCAGCAGATTAATTTCTTGACTCTAAACTTTTCTAATAATGTTATTTGGCTAAAACTTGAATCAGTCAGCAGAATAATGTCTCCAGTATATACAGAATACAGTCCCCTTTTAACCATTGCCTTGTGTACGTATTCCTGAGGCTGACTCTACACTGGCTATCCAAAATTTGTATCCAGGTCTTGTTGAAGTTTCGAATCATTTGACATACTAGTGAACCAATGACAACACTTATCCTGTTTCATATTTGTATCCAGGTCTTGTTGAAGTTTCGAATCATTTGGCATACTAGTGAACCAATTACAACACTTATCCTGTTTTATATTTGTATCCAGGTCTTGTTCAAGTTTCGAATCATTTGACATACTAGTGAACCAATGACAACACTTATCCTGTTTCATATTTTTATCCAGGTCTTGTTGAAGTTTCGAATCATTTGACATACTAGTGAACCAATGACAACACTTATCCTGTTTCATATTTGTATCCAGGTCTTATTGAAGTTTCGAATCATTTGACATACTAGTGAACCAATGACAACACTTATCCTGTTTCATATATGCTTGAGCTCGCTTCATACTCGATCAGGCTATTCGAAGCAAGCCAGGATACATATTTTGGATTGCGAGTGTACATACATACATACATACATACCGATATGTTTATAGGTTGCGGATAAGTTAAATTTTATGTGTATATTGTCTTGGATGAATGAGTGAGTCGAGACATTTTCGAAAGGGTTAGTAGGGGGTATTAAGGGGGTGCGGGAATAGGGGGACAGGCTTGGGGGGGAGTTAGGGGGGTGCGGAAATAGGGGGACAGGCTTGGGGGGGGAGTTAGGGGGGTGCGG
>JAWQEG010003690.1:57500-85000 GCA_033782935.1 Petrolisthes cinctipes | reverse complement strand
ATTAATGACATGCATACTCAAGAAAAGAGAAACCTTTATTATTAATTACGGAGAAGAGAAATCTTTATTATGATAAATTATTGGAAGGCACAATAATGATTCCTCCAAATTATCCCAGGAAATAAAAATCACCTCAATGTTACTAAAAGGGGATTATGTTGGAGGGCAAATTATTCTTCCAAAGTATCCCAAGAATTGAAAGACAAATGATTCCTCCAAATTATCACAGGAAACAAATCAACTCAGTGTTATTAATAGGAGATAATTGTTTCATGGTATATATAGTTTGGAGAATTGAGTAGTCCTCCACTTGTATGTATGTGTAAAGTACAGTACAGTCACGAGCATTAATAAGTATACAGTCCAATTCACCAACAAACTAATATAAGTCCCTAGTGGTGATCTTATTGTGCATTGAATGATTTACACTCTCTAGATATTCCCTAGTGGTGATCTTATTGTGCATTGATTGATTTACTGTCTCTAAGATATTCGAAGCACACCTGGATACTTATTAGTGTTCGTGACTGTACATACATACATACCTGAGATGAATACAGTCATTTACAGTTCTAACACAAACACTTTATAAAACACTTTACAAAATACTTTACTAATACTTTACTGTAACATTGTCACACATTTCTCACCTATAAATCATATATAATTAGTTTGATAGATAAAGAGCAAGAGCTTTTATTAAGGTGTAATTATCTTGATATAAAGCGTAATTATTCTATGAAATAAAAAGCGTATTTGTTTCATGAAAAAGCGTAAATATTTTGAGAAAATGAGTATTTATTTTGAAAATAAAACTATATTGTTTTGAAAAAAGGCGTAATTAGATTGACTGATTAATATTAGGCAATGCAACAGCGAGGTCATATAGCGCCAGAAGATAACAGAGGTGAGACAGCAAGCAGGAAGGAAATAGAAAGAAAAGGGGAACAATTTAAGAGCTGTAAGGGAGTGGCTGGGGCCGAAGGGACGCCAAAACCCTTAAAGTATTACCCACATCACTACAGGCAATACCCTAATTAAAAAAAAAAAAAAAGTTAATTATCACGAGAGAAATATCAAACAATAACAAAATATGTATGTTATTAAGGGGGTGCGGGAATAGGGGGACAGGCTTAGGGGGGTGCGGGGGGGGGGGTCGGGTTTTTGGGTGGTGCGGGAGTAGGGGGACAGGCTTGGGGGGGTTAGGGGGGTGCGGGAATAGGGGACAGGCTTTCTACCCCCCCCCAAACCTGTCCCCCTATTTCCCCCCCAAGCCTGTCCCCCTATTCCCCCCCCCAAGCCTGTCCCCCTATTCCCCCCCCCAAGCCTGTCCCCCTATTCCCCCCCAAGCCTGTCCCCCTATTCCCCCCCAAGCCTGTCCCCCTATTCCCCCCCCCAAGCCTGTCCCCCTATTCCCCCCAAGCCTGTCCCCCTATTCCCGCACCCCCCCCCCAAGCCTGTCCCCCTACTACCGCACCCCCCTCTTAAGGTAGAAGTTTTGTGTTGGTAAATCTGGAGCAACTGAATCCTCCAAACTATTCCAAGCAACAACAGAACACCATTATTTTTGCTCTTCTGGTCCTGTGTGTTTCCTGGCATACTTTGGAGGAATCAAGGCACTCCAATGTAACAAAAATGAATTACCACCTTAATTAATGGGAGATTGTCTTGTTGGTGAATTGGAAGGTCACTCATTGATTACTCCAAACTATGACACCAAACGACATAATTATCCCTATTAGTAAACAAACATTAATTAAGGTCGTCTGTTTCCTGGCATAGTTTGGAGGAATCAGTAGCCCACCAGTTTACAAAAAAAAAAAAAAAAAAAAAAAAAAAAAAAAAAATAATAATAATAATAATAATAATAATTCTCCCCTCAATACTCATACATCTCATTTCCCGACCATTTTTTTTTTTCCTTCCGTTTCTTTGTTTATGGGGATGGTAGGTATATTTTTGTTACATTGGAGTGCCTTGATTCCTCCAAAGTATGCCAGGAAACACACAGGACCAGAAGAGCAAAAATAATGGTGTTCTGTCCCCTATTCCCTGCACCCCCCTAACCACCACCACCCCCCAAGCCTGTCCCCCTACTTCCGCACCCACCAAACCCCCCCCAAGTCTGTCCCCTACTTCCACACACCCCTAAACCCCCCCCCCCAAGCCTGTCCCCCTACTCCCGCAGCCCCCCAAACCCCCCCAAGCCTGTCCCCTAATCCCGCATCACCCAAAACCCCCCCAAGCCTGTCTCCTACTCCCGCACCCCCCAAAACACCCCAAGCCTGTCTCCTACTCCTGCACCCCCTAAACCCCCCAAGCCTGTCCCCCTATTACCGCACCCCCTTAAATAATGTACAGAACCAAAAGTGTTACCCCCCCCCCACCTTCCTCCTCCCCCTAAATATTATCTCTGTTATTCAAATATCCCTAAAGGAAGGAAGAAAGTAATTAAGTATAGTTAGTGTGGAGGGTTCGTTAGGGAGGGTTACATCCATGAACTCCTTCCACTTTTGGTTTAATTAAGTGGGTAATAATACACGTTTGGTACATAAGAGTGATAAATACATCGACTCCTCCAAAGTATGTCAGGAAACAGGACCAGGTGAACACAAAATATTGCTGTCATGTTGTTCACTAGATTAATACCTTGATTCCTCCAAAGTATGTCAGTAAACAGGACCAGAAGAGTAAAAATAATGGTGTTCTGTTGCTTATTAAAAACCTTGATTCCTCCAAAGTATGTCAGGAAATAGGACCACACGAACACAAATATTGATTGATGTCTTGTTGCTTATTAAAAAAACTTGATTCCTCCAAAGTATGTCAGGAAACAGGACCACACGAACACAAAAAATTGTTGGTGTCTTGTTGCTTGGAATAAGTTTGAGGAATCAGTTGGTCATATTTTACCAACTCTGTACAATCGTAGTCAATAATAATATTCATCCACCTTGGAGTGACGCATGTAAAAGTTTAATATATAGCTTCCTCAAACATTACATTAAATAGGTTGAGCAGCATCTTTAATTTACTTCCATCCGACATTCACTAATCGAAACAATAACATAGTATAAGAACGAAAAAATATGAGTCGGAAAGCAATTACATCATAATTATGAGAACGTGAAAATATGAGTCAGAAAGCAATAAATAACATCATAATTATGAGAACGTGAACATATGAGTCAGAATGTGGTTTGAGTTATGCATATGTGGGTGATTATTATTATTATTATTATTGACCACGACTGTACCCTATCTATCTATCATATTACCAAGGAGCTGGGTAGAAGTTGGACGGAAAGAATTAACATCATAGAAAATATATATATTCCGGTATATGAAAAAAACTATCTGACTTTTTTTATATTTTAAGAAATGTACAGACAGAAGAGCTGATGTTAAAAATCTGACAATTATGTATAGTTCTCAGTAGAGTTAGTATAGTTTTCAGTTGTTTTTGTGTTGTATAATTAAATAAATATTCTCCAATTACTCTTCGTATAATATTAAAGGTGGAAAAAAGTTTAGTGTTGGTAAATCTGGAGCAACTGATTCCTCCAAACTATTCCAAGCAACAGAACAACACCATTATTTTTGTTCATTTTGGTCCTGTTTCCTGCATGGCATACTTTGGAGGAATCATGGCACTCCAATGTAACAGAAGTGAATTACACCATTAACTCTATTCATGAGTACTTATACGCTATATTATTAATTAAAGAATATTATTATAGGTTAATATATTACTTCTTTGATGTTGTGTATCCTTGGTAATATTAAGTGGATATATAGCACATTGTTTTGGGTGGTAAATCTGCAGCAAATGATTCCTCCAAACTATTCAAGGCAACAGTAGGATACCATTATTTTTGTCATCAGGGTCAAATATTTCCTGGCATACTTTGGAGGAATCAAGGCACTCCAATCTATCAAAACGTATACTATCCCTTTAAGGAGAGATTTTGGTATTTGTTGGTAAATTGGAAGGCTACTGATTCCTCCTAACTATACCAGAAAACAGATGCCCTCAATGGTATTAATAGGGGATCTGTTTTTTTCATGGGGTATATATAGTTGTTTGGAGGAATCAGCAGAGACCTTAAAATTTAACAAAAAATTAATATAACTAACTCCCTTTAATATTACTTGGCGTTATCTAATAAATTGTACGTATAATCTCGTTTTACCCTATCTCCATCATTTATCATCCATTCTCTCTCCCTCTCCTTCGTTCGTATAACATGGCTCGGTCACTCCTACCTCTCCCTCCCTCCCTACTCTCCCCCACCACCATCACACCTAACTAACTCCCTTCTTCTGCTGCTCTGCCACATATCATCAACACATCACTTAATCATCACATTCTATTTACTTCACTACAACAAGTCATTTTAAATCGTCTATTAATGTGTTCATCTTTTGTAAATATTGGCTCGACCTTTCTTACTTAGCATTTAGGATGGAATGGGATGATACGTGACCACTCTCTGGGGTTATGTGGCAACTGTGTGCTTGTTGCCATGTCGTCCCAACGTTGCCACATCTCCTTGTACACCCGAGGGAAACTGCTGATGTATGTATGTGTGTACGAGAGAGAGAGAGAGAGAGAGAGAGAGAGAGAGAGAGAGAGAGGGCGAGGGGAGGGGTGTGAGTGTTTGTTTGAGGAGAGAGAGAGAGAGGTTGGTTGGATGAGAGAGGTTGTGTGAGGAAGGAGAGATAGAAAGAGAGGTTTGGTGTGGAGAGAGAGAGGTTGTAAGGTAGGGTTGGGTTGGCTGGATTATGTAGAGTGAGGTATGTGTGTCTGTGTGTGTGTGTGTGACGATGAGAGAGAGAGAGAGAGAGAGAGAGAGAGAGAGAGAGAGAGAGAGAGAGAGAATGTGCCTGTGTGTGTGACGAGAGAGAATGTGTCTTGGTGTGATGATGAGAGAGAGAGAGAGAGAGAGAGAGAGAGAGAGGTGTGTGTGTGTGTGTGTGTGTGTGATGACTAAGATACAGAAAGGTGTGTGTGTGTGTGTGTGATTACTAAGATGAAAGGTGTGTGTGTGTGTGTGTGTGTGATGACTAAGATGAAGAAAGGTGTGTGTGTGTGTTTGGAAATAGAGACAGTTGGCTGCATTTATACGTTTACATACACATTATTAGACCAAGAACTATACAAAGACTATATTATTATATCCTTACCTATTTCTATGTGTGAGAGAGAGAGAGAGAATTAGGGTTGTATATATTTCTGAGAGAGAGTAGGGTTGTATATATTTGTGTCAGAGAGAGAGAGAGAGAGAGAGAGAGATTAGGGTTGTATATATTTGTGTCAGAGAGAGAGAGAGAGAGAGAGAGAGAGAGGTCAGAGTGAGAGAGGGAGAGGTTAGATGACGCGCATTGTGAGGTTTAAAGAGGTGAGGCCATGGAGAGAAGAGGTAAATGAAGGTATGGAGGTAATGTGTGAAGGTAGGAAAGGTAAGAGAGGTAAATGGAAGGAGAGGTAAGAAAGGTGGTGTGTGAAGGTAGGAAAGGTTAGAGAGGTAAATGGAAGTAAAGGTAAGAGAGGTAAATGGAAGGAGAGGTAAATGGAGGGAAAGGTAAGTGGTAAATGGAAGGAAAAGTAAGAGGTAAATGGAAGGAAAGGTAAGAAAGGTGGTGTATAAAGGTAGGAGAGGTAAATGGAAGGAAAGGTAAGAGGTAAATGGAAGGAAAGGTAAGAAAGGTGGTGTATAAAGGTAGGAGAGGTAAATGGAAGGAAAGGTAAGAGGTAAATGGAAGGAAAGGTAAGAAAGGTGGTGTATAAAGGTAGGAGAGGTAAATGGAAGGAAAGGTAAGAGGTAAATGGAAGGAAAGGTAAGAAAGGTGGTGTATAAAGGTAGGAGAGGTAAATGGAAGGAAAGGTAAGAGGTAAATGGAAGGAAAGGTAAGAAAGGTGGTGTATAAAGGTAGGAGAGGTAAATGGAAGGAAAGGTAAGAGGTAAATGGAAGGAAAGGTAAGAAAGGTGGTGTATAAAGGTAGGAGAGGTAAATGGAAGGAAAGGTAAGAGGTAAATGGAAGGAAAGGTAAGAAAGGTGGTGTATAAAGGTAGGAGAGGTAAATGGAAGGAAAGGTAAGAATGGTGATGTGTAAAGGTAAAAGAGGTAAATGGAAGGAAAGGTAAGAGAGGTGGTGTGTAAAGGTAGGAAAGGTTAGAGAGGTGGTGTGTAAAGGTAAGAAAGGTAAATGCCTGTGAGAATGAGAACTAGAGAGATAGTGAGAGATAATGGAGAGAACTAGGAGATAGTGAGAGATAATTAAGAGAACTAGAGAGATAGTGAGAGATAATTAAGAGAACTAGAGAGATAGTGAGATAATGGAGAGAACTAGGAGATAGTGAGATAATGGAGAGAACTAGGAGATAGTGAGATAATGGAGAGAACTAGGAGATAGTGAGATAATTAAGAGAACTAGGAGAGATAGAATAGGAAAAACAGAATGAGATTGTATGAGATATGAAAATACAATATTAGTTATATTTTGGAATTCTGTAATTGTTATGATTTAGAACCCTATGATTGTTATGATTTAGAACTGTGTTTGTTATGATTTAGAACTGTGTTATTGTTATGATTTAGAACTGTGTTTGTTATGATTTAGAACTGTGTTATAGTTATGATTTACAACTGTGTTTGTTATGATTTAGAACTGTGTTATTGTTATGATTTAGAACTGTGTTATTGTTATGATTTAGAACTGTGTTATTGTTATGATTTAGAACTATGTTTGTTATGATTTAGAACTGTGTGTTTGTTATGATTTAGAACTGTGTTTGTTATGATTTAGAACTGTTATTGTTATGATTTAGAACTGTGTTATTGTTATGATTTAGAACTGTGTTGGTTATGATTTAGAACTGTAATTGTTTTATTTTAGACCTCTGTAATTGTATATACAGGCCTAATGTATAATTATATGACACGAAAATTGGAGAAAGCTTTTAATTCCGAAAAGACAAATTAAGAAATATAAGTGGAGATTCTCTTTTAGGTGAATTGGAAGGTTTCTGATTCCTCCAAATTATGCCACGAAACAACAGATCCCTAATTAGTACCATTGAGGTGTGTGTGTGTGTGTGTGTGTGTTTCCTGGCATAGTTAGGAGGAATCAGCAGCTTTCCAATTTACCACCTAGGTTGAACACAGGACCATGTATATGAACAAAAAATAATGGTATCCTGTTGCTTGGAATAGTTTGGAGGAATCAGTTGCTCCAGATTTACCAACACTGTAATAATAATAATAATAATAATAATAATAATAATAGTAATAATAATAATAATCAAAATAATAATAATAATAATAATAAAATAATAATAATAGTAATAATAATAATAAAAATAATAATAATAATAATAATAATAAAAAAAAAAAAATAATAATAATCAAAATAATAATAATAATAATGGATTATACTATGTGAATGAGATGAGGTAGTGAGGTGTGTGAATAAGATAGAGTAGTTAGTGAGGTATATATTGTGTGTAATTAAGGTAATGAGTGAGTGAGGTAGTCTATTATAGTCGTGAGGTGTAGATATGGGTCTTGGAAGGTGAGGTATTGTGTGAGTGAGGTATGAGGTGTAAATTAATATATTTTACGTATGGTTGTAAGGTGTGGGTGAGGTATGTAAGGTGTGAATAAAGGTTTTGTAAGGTGAGGTGTGGTGATGTAAGTGAGGTGTGAGGTGGTGACGAGTGAGGTGGTATGGGTGAGGTATGTAAGGTGTAAATAAAGGCTTTGTAAGGTGAGGTGATGAGTGAGGTGTGTGTGAGATGGTGACGAGTGAGGTGGTGTGGGTGAGGTATGTAAGGTGTAAATATAGGTTTTGTAAGGTGAGGTGTGTTAGGTGATAGTGAGATGAGGTGATGTGAGTGAGTTGTGAGCGAGGAGATGGTGACGAGTGAGGTGGTATGGGTGAGGTACGTAAGGTGTAAATAAAGGCTTTGTAAGGTGAGGTGTGTGTGAGGTGATGTGAGGTGTAAGGTGGTGATGAGATGATGTGAGTTGTGAGGTGAATGTGTGAGGTGATGTGAGTGAGGTGTGTATGTGTGAGAGATGATGTGAGTGAGGTGTGAATGTGTGTGAGATGATGTGAGTGAGGTGTGTATGTGTGTGAGAGATGATGTGAGTGAGGTGTGTATGTGTGAGATGATGTGAGTGAGGTGTGGTGTGTATGTAAGGTGTGTGAGGTGAGTAATAATTATAACACTGATGTTGTTGTGAGGTAGTGAGGTATTTCCTTGAATGAGAGGTAGGTGTGAGAGGTTGTGGAAGGTAGAATAACTGAGGTAGAATGAGGTAGATAGATAGATTGAGTGAAGAGAATAGACGGAAAGGGAGGAAGGTAGATTAGATTATGAGAGAGAGAGAGAGAGAGAGAGGGAGGCAATGTAAAAACGAGAGAGAGAGAGAGAGAGGCAATGTAAAAACGAGAGAGAGAGAGAGAGAGAGAGAGAGAATGGAGAAACAAGTGAGATAGAATAAGGCAATGTAAAAACGAGAGAGAGAGAGAGAGAGAGAGAGAGAGAGAGAGAGAGACACTGCAGACAGGGACGGAGGGACGGAGGGAGAGAGGGAGGGAGAGAGAGGGAGAGAGGGAGACGTGGCAACACCGCACTTCCCAACATTCAATGATAATGCCAGCGCAGTTGTGCCACATATCTCACCCTCACACATCCAAACCATTAAAAACAAACACCTTCTAATTCACTTTCCACACATAATTCTCCATACATAAGTTTCCACATTATTGTTGATGTTATTGTAATGTTTAGTGAATGTGATGGAATGAATGATGTGTATGTGTGTTAGGAGATGTGGCATATGTGTGTTAGCTTGTTGGAGCGATGGTGTTGGGAGGGGAGGGGGAGGGAGGGAGTAGTAGGCGTGGGAGGGGAACGAGAGAGAGAGAGAGAGAGAGAGAGAGAGAGAGAGAGAGAGAGAGAGAGAGAGAGAGAGAGAGAGATTGGCTGTAAGAAGTAAAGGAGAGAGAGAGAGAGAGAGAATAATGGATGATATAAATGGAGATTGGCTGTGAGAGAGAGAGAGAGAGAGAGAGAGAGAGAGAGAGAGAGAGAGAGAGAGAGAGAGAGAGAGAGAGAGAGAAACTAAGGAATGGAGAGCTAGGAAGGTAGGAAAGATGATGAGGGAGGGTAAGGGAGGGAGGAAGGTAAGGAGGGAGAAAAGGGTAGGAATGGTGAGGGAGGGACGCAGGTAAGAAAGAAGGTAAGGAAGGAGGTAGGAGGGGTGGTCAGAAGGTAAATATATATATAAAAAGGTAAGGAGGGAGAAGGGAAGGAGGAAGGTAGGGAATAGAGAGAAGGAAAGAGGTAAAAATGGAGGACTGGAAGGAGGGAGAATGAAGGAAGGGAGGGAATAGAGCGAAGGAGAGAGGGAGGGAGGAAAGAATGAAGGAATGAAGATAAGAATGGAGGGAGGTAGGTAAGAAGGGAAGGAGAAAGGGAGGAAAGTGGGTAAGGATGGAGGGAAAGGGAAGCAGAGAGGAAGGTAAGAAGAGACAAGAGTGGAGGGGAGGGAAGACCAAAAAATATTAAGGGAGGGAGGGAGGGGTAGGAAAGGGTAGAGGGAGAGAGGTAGGGGTAGGTAAGAAATGGGGTAGGAGGAAGGTAGGAAAGGGGTAGAGGGAGAAAGGTAGGAAAGGGAAGAGGGATAGGGGTAGGAGGAAGGTAAGAATGGGGATAGGGAGATAGATAGGCAAGGAGGGAGGGAGGGAGGGAGATAGGCAAGGGTGGGAGGAAAGGGAGATAGGAAGGTAAGAATGGGGAGATGGGTAAGAAAGGGCAGAGGGAGGGAGGTAGGAAGGGAAGGAAGGAGGAAGGTAGGAAAGGGGGAGGGAGGGAGGTAGAAACATGGGTAGAAAGGAAAGGGGGGGGAGGTAGGTAGGAAGGAAAGGGGGAGGGAGGGAGGTAGAAAGGAAAGGGGGAAGGGAGGGAGGTAGGTAAAGGGAGAGGGAGAGAGGGAGGTGTTCAAGTCAGTCTAAGATGTTCCCCGGAAGGAGTTGCCTCCCTCCCTCCTCTCTCTCCCTCCCCCCCCCTCCTCCTTCCTTCCCTCTCTCCCCTCCCCCCTCTCTCTCTCTTGTCAATTATATTTCTATTCTTATATATCCTTTACATGTGTGTGTGTGTGTGTGTGTGTGTGTGCAATCTTTTCTTAGTGTATGTGTGTGTACAATTCTTTCTTAGTGTGTGTGTGTGTGCAATTCTTTCTTAGTGTGTGTGTGTGTGTGAGTGCAATCTTTTCTTAGTGTGTGTGTGTGTGTGTGTGTAATCTTTTATTATTATTTTTATTATTATTATTATTATCTACCCTCATTTTTATTTGTTTACTCATTCTCATCTACCTACTCATTTATTCATTTTCATCTATATACCTGCTCATTCATTCATATTTATCTATCTACCCACTTATTCATTTATTCATCCTCATCTATCTACCTACTCATTCATTTATTCATTCACTTATCCATCAACCTAGTTATTCTGGCTTATTTACTCATTTATTCCTCATCTATCTACCCACTCATTCATATATTCATTCTCATCCATCTACCTACTCATTTGTTCATTTTCATCTATCTACCCACTCATTCAATCTCATCTACCTACCCACTCATTCATTCTCATCTACCTACCTATTCATTCTGGCACATATACTCATAATTTGTGTTGACTCATTTGTTACCCGAGGTTTGTTGAGTCATACATTATTATCAAGTTTTAATACATTTTCATCTACACATAATATTGTATTTTTGACTCATGGCTAATATTTCTTGTCTGTACTCATTCTGGTTGATTTTTATAAGACCTACAGTGTGTGTGTGTGTGTGTGTGTGTGTAAAGAGCTACAGTGTGTGTGTGTGTGTGTGTGTGTGTGTGTGTGGAAAGAGCTACAGTATGTGTGAATGTGTGTGTGTGTGGAAAGAGCTACAGTGTGTGTGTGTGTGTGTTTGGAAAGAGCTACAGTGTGTGTGTGTGTGTGTGTGTGTAAAGAGCTACAGTGTGTGTGTGTATGGAAAGAGCTACAGTGTGTGTGTGTGTGTGTGTGTGTGTGTGGAAAGAGCTACAGTGTGTGTGTGTGGAAAGAGCTACAGTATGTGTGAATGTGTGTGTGTGTAAAGAGCTACAGTATGTGTGAATGTGTGTGTGTGTGGAAAGAGCTACAGTGTGTGTGTGTGTGTGTGTGTGGAAAGAGCTACAGTGTGTGTGTGTGTGTGGAAAGAGCTACAGTGAGTGTGTGTGTGTGTGTTTGGAAAGAGCTACAGTGTGTGTGTGTGTGTGTGTGGAAAGAGCTACAGTGTGTGTGTGTGTGTGTGTGTGTGTGTGTGTGGAAAGAGCTACAGTGTGTGTGTGTGTAAAGAGCTACAGTATGTGTGAATGTGTGTGTGTGTGGAAAGAGCTACAGAGTGTGTGTGTGTGTGTGTGTGTAAAGAGCTACAGTGTGTGTGTGTGTGTGTGTGTAAAGAGCTACAGTATGTGTGAATGTGTGTGTGTGTGTAAAGAGCTACAGTATGTGTGAATGTGTGTGTGGAAAGAGCTACAGTGTGTGTGTGTGTGTGTGTAAAGAGCTACAGTATGTGTGTGTGTGTGTAAAGAGAGCTACAATGTGTGTGTAAAGAGCTACAGTGTGTGTGTGTGTGTGTGTAAAGAGCTACAGTGTGTGTGTGTGTAAAGAGCTACAGTGTGTGTGTGTGTGGAAAGAGGGCAACAGTGAGTGTGTGTGTATTGAGCTACAGTGTGTGTGTGTGTGTGTGTGCGTAAAGAGAGCTACAATGTGTGAATATGTGTGTGTGTGTGGAAAGAGGGCAACAGTGAGTGTGTGTATATTGAGCTACAGTGTGTGTGTGTGTGTGTGTGTAAAGAGAGCTACAATGTGTGAATATGTGTGTGTGTGTGGTAAGAGCTACAGTGTGTGTGTGTGAATGTATGTGTGTGTGTGTGAATAACCATGTGGTCTCTAAGCATGAATATAACTAACTATAACTGGCACTGTTGGATTATTATTATTATTAGTAGTAACTCATGACTCATTTCTTGTCTGTCTGTCTGTCTGTACTTATTCTGGTGTTTTTCATCATTATTTGTCATTACTATTTTGTTGAGTCATACAATCAGGTATAATATTTATTACTATATTCAATACTTAGAGAGGAATTTATATATATTATTTTAGCCAGCATTATAAAAAAAAAAAAAAAAACACAATTTTTTATTTACACTCATCTACAATTTATATATAATCAATGCAAACTAAGCCAAACATGTAGGTAAGGTTATATATATTATTAATTGGAATAAAATCTGTATTTTTCGACAGGATGAAGAGTCATAATTATTGACCAAAAATTTTCAAATAAACGCTACAATGCATCCAAAAATTATACAACTAGGTCTCATCAAAAAATGATAAACAATGTCAGGAAAATGTGTAGTAAGGTTATATATTTTTGGCTTGGAATGGAATCTGTACATTTTCGACAGGATGAGAAAACACAAAATAGAACGAAAAACAAAATTAAAGGAAATCAAAATACACCTAATATTGGCACTTATCTACAATTTATAAACAATGTCAGGAAAACGTGTATGCTAAGGTTATACTGTATATGTTTTTACTTAGAATGGAATCTGTATATTTTAGACAGGAAGAAACACACAATATAGACTAGAGATTTAAAAGCAAAGTATGTAGCTATAGTTATATTTATTACTTAGAATGGAATCTATATATTTTAGACAGAAACACAAAATAGGCTAGAAATTTTTTAAAAGCAAAGTGTGTACCTATGGTTATATTTATTACTTAGAATGGAATCTGTATATTTTAGACAGAAAGAAACACACAAAATAGGATAGAAATTTATTAGCAAGGTGTGTAGCTATGGTTATAAATAATACTTGTAATGGAATCTATATATTTTAGACAGAAAGAAACACAAAAACTATTGGAAATTTAAAAGCAAAGTGTGTAGCTATGGTTATATTTATTACTTAGAATGAAATCTGTATATTTTAGATAGAATGAAACACAAAATAAACTAGAAATTTAAAAGCAAAGTGTGTAGCTATGTTTATATATATTACTTAGAATTAAATCTGAATATTTTAGACAGAAAGAAACACAATATAAGCTAGAAATTTATAAGTAAGGACTGTAGCTATAGATATATTTATTACTTAGAATTAAATCTATATATTTTAGACAGAAAGAAACACAAAATAGACTAGAAATTTATTAACAAAGTGTGTGGCTATGTTTATAAATAATACTTGAAAGGGAATCTGTATATTTTCGACAGTATAACCAACCACTCGACATTTGACCTTATAATTATTGAAGGGGGAAAACCACTCGACATTTGAACTTATAATATGGAAGAGGGAAGTACAGTGTTGTTGTTGGTGGTGGTGGTAAATCTGGAGCATCTGATTCCTCCTAAACTATTCTAAGTAACAACAAGTCACTATTATTAATTGTGTGTTTAATGGCAGTCTTTGGAGTATCTGATTCCTCCTAACCTAAGTAAAAACAGATCACTTATTATTAATTGTGTTACATAATCTAGTTTTGTTTCATGGCAATATTTGGAGCATCTGATTCCTCCTAAACTATTCTAAGCAACAACAGATCACTATTATTAATTCTGTGTTGCATAATCTGGTTTTGTTTCATGGCAATCTTTGGAGCATCTGATTCCTCCTAAACTATTCTAAACAACAGGTCACTTATATTAATTCTGTGTTTCATATCATACTTTGGAGCATCTGATTCCTCCTAAACTATTCTAAGCAACAACAGATCACCATTATTAATTCTGTGTTACTCTGGTCCTGTTTCATGGCATACTTTGGAGGAATCAAGATACTCTAATGAAACAAAAGTATACAACCAACTTATTTTATTATGGAAAAGAAGTAGTGTTGCTTAATCTGGAGCATATGATTCCTCCAAGCAACAACAGAACACCATTATTTTTTTTTTCATCTGGTTCTGTTTCCTGGCATACTTTGGAGGAATCAAGGCACTCCAATGAACCAAAAATATATTATCTCTTTAATTATGGGAAGTAACCTATTGTGGTAAATTGGAAGGCTACTGATTCCTCCAAACCATGCCAGGAAACAGCTCCATATGAAAGTATACCTGGGATGTGTTTAATAGGTGAGTTTGGAGGACTACATTGACTTCAAATTGACCACAAAAGGTTACTTCCTTTTAAGGACTCTGTGATCGTGTGAGAATTGGAGGCTTCTGATTCCTCCTGACTATGCCACGAAACAAGCTCCTATGAGAATTGGAGGCTTCTGATTCCTCCTGACTATGCCATGAAACAAACTCCTTTCATATAGGTGTGTGTGTGTTTCGTGGCAATATTTGAAGGACTCATTTACCTCCAATTTTCTGACTATATGGATGCTTCTGATTCCTCCTGACCATGCCACGAAACAAGCTCTTTCTATATGGGTGTGTGTGTTTCGTGGTAATATTTGAAGGACTCATTTACCTTCAATTTTCAGACTACATCACAGGGTCCCTTAATAATAATAATAATAATAATAATAATAATAATAATAATAATAAGAGTCATGTCATTTTCATATATAACTATTTTTTGGGATATTTTATTATTTCCTCTAAACATATTATCAAAAAGTAATTATGCCATTTTTATAATATATATATATTTTTATTTCAGGGATACATTATTTTGCATTTATTTAATATAAATAAAAAGTCATGCCAACTTTTATATGTTTATTATTATCTGGAATATATTATTATTATTATTTCTCATTAATATTAACAAAAGGACATGCCAATTTATATATATATATTTTTTTCCAGGAATATAATATTATTATTGTTATTCTCTTTAATATTAACAAAGAAATGCTAATTTATGTACAGTATATAATTTTCTTTCAGGGATATAGGGTATTATTTTTATTATTATTCTCTTTATTATTAACCATTATTCTTTTTATTCTCTTTATCATTAACCATTATTATTTTCATTCTCTTTATCATTAACCATTATTATTTTCATTCTCTTTATCATTAACCATTATTATTTTCATTCTCTTTATCATTAACCATTATTCTTTTCATTCTCTTTATCATTAACCATTATTCTTTTCATTCTCTTTATCATGAACCATTATTCTTTTTATTCTCTTTATCATTAACCATTATTATTTTCATTCTCTTTATCATTAACCATTATTCTCTTTATCATTAACCATTATTCTTTTCATTCTCTTTATCATTAACCATTATTCTTTTCATTCTCTTTATCATTAACCATTATTCTTATCATTCTCTTTATCATTAACCATTATTATTTTTAGTATTGTCATTTTTTTATATATATTAATAATGTTCATGGATACATTATTTTCGCGTCTATTTAAGCCTATTAAACAAATTGTCCATAATGAGGGTAATTCTTTGAGAGCGAGGTCTCTTCAATGACACGCTAATTGACACTTAACCTTTTTATTACACACTATTTTGTTGGATAGATAGATGGATGGATGGATGGGTAATGATAGATAGATAGATAGATGGATGGATGGATAGATGGATGGGTAATGATAGATAGATAGATGTACAATGATAGATAGATAGATGGTACTGATAGATGGATGGCAATGATAGATAGATAGATGGGTAAAGGTAAATATAGATAGATGGGTAATGATAGATAGATAGATGGATGGATGGGTAATGATAGATAGATAGATGGGTATAAATAGATAGATGGGTATTGATAGATATAGATAGATAGATGGGTATTGATAGATGTAGATAGATAGATAGATAGATAGATGGGTAAAGGTAAATATATACAGTAAATAGATAGATAGATAGATGGGTAAATGAAAATATATATAGATGGATGGGTAATGGTAGATAGATAGATGGGTACTGATAGATAGATAGATGAGTGACGGTAAATATAGATAGATGGATGAATAATGATAGATGTACATAGATAGATAGATAGATATATAAATTGGTGAATAAATGGAAAGAAGATAGATTAGGAAATAGATCAATATAAAATCGATACATATATATATATAAAATAATATATCATTGTGGAGAGAGAGAGAGAGAGAGAGAGAGAGAGAGAGAGAGAGAGAGAGAGAGAGAGAGAGAGAGAGAGAGAGAGTGGAACAAAGAAATATCTAAAAATAAAAACAGGTCATATATTTACATCTAAACAGGGAAGGCGACACACACACACACACACAGACAGACAGGAGGAAAGAGATGGAAAGACTGAAAGAAAACCATACACACACACACACACACACAGGTAAAGAACGATAAAACAGACACACACACACAAACGGGTACAGGACGATAACACACACACACACACACACAGACAAACGGGTACAGGACGATAACACACACACACACACACACACACACACACACACACACACACAGACAAAGGTAAAGGACAATAACACACACACACACACACACACAGGTCGCCATATTAACACACACATAGAGACCGAATGACAGACAGACAAGGGTCGAGGACGATAACACACACACACACACACACACACAGGTCGCCAGATTAAACCCCAAACTGATAACGTTTCTGATTTCAACATAACCACCTACGTCTCTATCTCTCTCTCTCTCTGTGTCATACACACACACACACACACACACACTCTCTCTCTCTCTCTCTCTCAGGTAACCAACCGGTAAAGGCCAAATTTTCGAAGTGCAGTCTATTGTAAACATACATACATTTTATTTACATTTACATAATATCTTCAAATAATAATAATAATAATAATAATAATAGTATATATATAATAATAATAATAATGTAATAATTTTAATTATAATAATAATGTAATAATGATAATAATAATAATTATTATAATAAAAATAATCATAATAATAATAATGAAAATAATAATAATAATGATAATAATAATAATAATAATATCTTTGTTCATCACAGATTCATATATTATTCATATATATATATATTGTATGTAAAATGCCAATGACTAATCAAATATATATTACCATGGAAATTACCACGCATAAATAGAAGACCAAAATGCAGAAAAATATAATATGTATTTATCTATTCCACATCTATCATTCAATTCGGAAACAAACGCAGAGAGAAGAACAAACATATTTATAATAATCCATTCATCTACCCCTGTATAAATGCAAAGGAAAACAGTAGGGTACAGCCACAATCAAATAACCACCAACACTTTCCTTCCATCGTGCAAATAAATCAGTATCATATCAAAATATAACCATACAACACATTATGTCAACTCAACCCCTTCAATTATTATTATGAGGTGCTGCAAATAGGTATCATACATGTGTTGTTCTTTATTACCAAGATATTTACTAGGATGGAAGGAAAATGTCTGTGGATATTTGATTGTGGCTGTACATATCCATCTATCATTCTATCCTGAAATAATAGAAAGTAGGGAAATGGGTATATACAAATAATAAAGGGGGTAATTCACTTTTGTTACATTGATTCCTCCAAAGTATGCCACCAGAACCAGAAGAGCAAAAATAATGGTGTTTGTTCTGTTGCTTGGAATAGTTTGGAGGATTCAGTTGCTCCAAATACACCAACACAAAAAAATTTCCCCCTTAATCAATTAAATATTAAAATGCGAATGGGTAGACGAAAATTATGCAGGAAAAAAAGCATACAAATTCATCTCACATTAATCTATCCTGAATAATAAAAAAATATTATTGAATATTATGAATAGTAAAAAATTATACAGGAAAAAATCATACAAATTCATCCAACATCCACCTGTCCTAAACTAATAATTAATTTAAAACACAAGAATAGAAAATAAAATACTGCAGGAAAAATCAGTTCGAACATATCCTCCTTCTATCAATAATTTTTCCTGAAATGTTACATCATCACAATAGTGGACAAAAAATGATGTAGGAAAAAAGCTGAACATATCATTCTGACTATCAATTTATCCTGGTAACAGTAGAACGCAAAAGGATGTGGATAAAAAGAACTAAAATGTAGGAGAAAAGCCGCACGTGTTTATCAATCTAAGTTTTGTCCTGATAAAAAAAAAACACACACACACACACACACTAAAAGGAAGACGAAAAATGCATGAGAAATTGTTGTCACACGTGCAAATCCATCATCCCACACTCATCTATCATTCCATCCGAAAATAATAGAACGCACTAAAGGCAAGATAAAAAAAAAACAAAAAAAAAAAACACACACACACATGGGGTAAAAAAAACCTTACATATTATCCATCTCTCCTGAAAATAATAATCGTAAGAAAAAAATACATAGTCATCTATCAATCTATCCTGAAAATAATAAGTTAAAAAAAAATAACATATTTATCTATCAATCTATCCTGAAAATAATATATAATAGTTAAAAAAAAAAAAAACTAACTTACATATCCATCTATCAATCTATCCTGAAAATAATAATAATAATAATAATAATACCTAAATGAAAGACGAAAAAATAATGCAGGGAGGAAAAAAAAGACAGAAAGAATAAATAAATGCAGGGAGGGAAAAAAGATAGAAAGAAAAAATAAATGCAGGGAGGGAAAAAAAAAGATAGAAAGATATAAAAAAGAAAAAATAGTTGGTGATAGCGAGCTATGCCCCGTTGCCAAACTTGAATACGTCGACACTAGGCTAAAGTCGACACTCGTATGTAAACAAAGTCTCTATTTCTATACAATAGTGGCAGTGTTTATGGTATTTATTTATTTACGAGGAAGGAAGGTCTGTTACGTAACCAAATTATCGTGAAAATATTGCATGTCTGTCTGTCTTTCTTTGATTTTTGTATAATATTGGTTTTATTTTAGTGGGAGAGAATAATAATTTGTAGGTTTGGCACAGCTGCAGCGACTGTGGTGGTGGTGGTGGAGGGATGGTGATGATGATGATTGGAGGAGGGGAGAGGGATGAGGGAGAAGGGAGGGTAGATGAATGGAGGGAAGGGAATGTGTGGTGAGGGAGGGAGGGAGGGAACCAACAGGGAGGAAAGGAAAGGGAGGGAGATAATATGATGAGAGAGAAGAGGGGGAGAGAGGAACGGAGAAGAGAAGGAGAGAGGGAGATAAACGGAGGAAAGGAAAGGGAGGGAGATATGATGAGAAGCGAAGAGAGGGAGATGGGGATAGAGAAGAGAATGAGAGAGGGAGATAAAACGTAAGGAGAAACATAACGGGGAAGAGAGATGGAAGGAGATGACGTGGAGGAAATGAAAGGTAGGGATGGAGGGAATGTAAGAGAGAGAGAGAGAGAGAGAGAGAGAGAGAGAGAGAGAGAGAGTGAATATAAAGGGAGAGAAAATAACTTAACATATGGAGTAGTAGTAGTAGTAGTGGAGGAGGAAATGGAGGGAGGGAGAGAAGGAGAGAGGAAGGGGGGAGGGAGGAGGAGGAAATGGATCGTTCTTGCTACTTTGACAGGTGCTTCGTGTATGTATGTATGTGTGTGTGTGTGTGTGTGTATGTGTGTGTCGTCATCTTTCGTGGTCTTGCCGGTTGGTTGTTGTTGTTGTTGTTGTTGCATGCGCTTCCAAACACAACACCTCAAGTGCAATTTATAAACATATTTCTAAATCCAAACAATGAATCACACCCAATGCTTATTTTAATTATTATTATTGTTATTATTATTATTTTTATCATTATTATTATTATTATTATTATTATTATTATTATTATTATCATTATTGAGGTCTCGATGCAATACAAGAAGAAATTTACCCCACCCAAAACACAACACACAGATAAAATAAATAAAATAACATACAACACAGAACACACACACTGGCAGACGGAACTTCCAAATTTAAAATAGAACAGGACACAACATATAATCAGATAAAATGTTTGAAGATAAAAACATATATATAAAAAAACACAAAAACAAAATACATGCAGATAAAATGATAAGAGTAGATAAAATGACTGATAGATAGATAGATAGATAGATATTTATACCACAACACAAACCACTCGTAAACAGAATAGATTAATAAATGAATATGATTAGCAGAACGAAACACAAAACATAACAAACACAGAAATAAATAGAAACCAAAATAGAAAATTACAAGAAAAATAAAACAGAATAGAGAGAGAGAGAGAGAGAGAGACAATGGAATAATTAAAGGATAGAACAGCAGTAGAAGAAGAACAGAGATAAATAAAGAATTGATTATCGAAACAAAACAACACAAAAACACCAACAAACAGATAAAAATAATACAATAAAAGTGAATCGTAAGGCAACACACACACACACACGCACACACATACAGACACACACACACACGAGGTCTCTGAGAATCAAGTGCACGAGAGCTACGTTGCCACATGTCACTTGACGACTCCTAACATTTCCACATTAAACAGGGAAATAAACGAACTGTCGAACACACACACACACACACATATGTACTACCCACGTGTGTGTATGTGTGTGTGTGTGATGTGACGTCATTAACCAAGTACAGAGTGAGGATTGGTGTAATAATTTGACGAGATATGGCAATGCTACACGTTGGATTCGAACCGGTTATATGGCAGGCATTTTATTTTAGGCCATTTCTCCGTGTCTACCGGCTTGTATTTCAGGTTGATGCGGATTATTGGGTAAATACAGACTTTAATTGGTATCCTCCATCGTGTTCTTAAGACTTCTTGGGTGTTTGGGTGATACGCTAATTATGCGGCCTCGTTAATTTCCCGCCCGGGTGTAATTCTAGATGTGCGGTGTTGCCAAGTCTCTCTCCTCCTCCACACTGGTGGGTTTGCCCTGTTGCCACGTCATGTTCCTTCCCCCTCCACCACTATAATGCTCATGTGCCGCTTCTCTCACCACTACCACTACTACCACCACTACCACTACCACTATAGCCAGTCAGCCAGTCCTAGTTGGTTGGTTGGTTGTTTATAAGATAGAGCTTAAAATATTAATGTACTGTGAGATATGGCAACGTGTAACTGTGTTGCCCCAGACGTATTAAAATTGATTAATATAAAGATTGTCATTGTTAAATTTATTATTATTATTATTATTATTATTATTATAAAAGCATCATCATCATTATTAATGGAAATGTCATAAGGAATGGAAAATATATAGTCATAATAATAAAATATATAATATAAAATAATAATATTATATAAAAGTAAAAATATATGTATGTATATTATTGTTTCAGAGAATGACTTTGAGCAAGGTCATACGAACAGGGGAATAAGAGTAATAGAATAAATATAGAAAGGGGAAGAGGAGAAATAATGGATAAACGAGGGAATAAGAGAAAGTTGGAATAAAGGAGGAGGGAGAGAGAGAGAGAGAGAGAAGAGGGACGCGACTTTGAACAAGGTCATGCGAAAGAGGGAGGAAGGGGAAAATCCGATAAAAGAATATAATTTTGGAAGGTGAATAACAATAAAAACACGGAAACGCAAGACAATCATAGGAATACAATACGAAGCAGGGAAATAATATAATATGATAAATGAGTAACTGAGAGAGAAGACAAAGAAAGAGGAATTGGCATAGAGAAATAAAAATAAAACATAATGAAAGAGGGAATAAGGCAATATGGAATAATAATACGAAATGGGGAATAATATAATGTGATAAATGAGTAACTGGGAAGACAAATAAAGAGGAATTGGGATAGGGAAACATTAATAAACACAATAAAAGAGGGAATAAGACATAATGAAATAACAATACGAAATGGGAAATAATATAATGTGATAAATGAGTAAATGAGAGAGAAGACAAAGAACGAGGAATTGGGATAGGGAGAAATAAAAACAAAACAACACACAATGAAAGAGGGAATAAGGCAATAATAAGAATAAACACGAAAATAGCTGAAAAGAAAATAACGAAAGATAAATGCAAAATACGAAAGATGGAAGAAGAAGAAAGTTGGATAATAGGCAGAAATAAAAAAATTAATATTGCACCACGAAAGAGGGAATAAGAGAGAGATCAGATAACACGAAAGAGGGAATAAGAGAGATCAGATAACACGAAAGAGGAATGATGAGAAAGGTCCAATAACAGGCATAAATAATGAAAGGGGGAATGAATGAATGGAAGAAACAGAAGAAAGGGAATAAGATAAACACTGGATAAAGTGAGAAATGAAAAAGACAGAAACACACAAAGGGAATAAGAGATAAAATGAATAAAGAGAAGAATAAGAGATAACATGAATAAAGAGGAGAATAAGAGATAACATGAATAAAGAGGAGAATAAGAGATAATATGAATAAAGAGGAGAATAAGAGATATATGAATAAAGAGGAGAATAAGAGATAAATGAATAAAGAGGAGAATAAGAGATATAACATGAATAAAGAGGAGAATAAGAGATAATATGAATAAAGAGGAGAATAAGAGATAACATGAATAAAGAGGAGAATAAGAGATAAATGAATAAAGAGGAGAATAAGAGATAATATGAATAAAGAGAAGAATAAGAGATAAATGAATAATGAGAATAATAAGACAATATGAATAAAGAGGAAAATAAGAGATAATATGAATAAAGAGAAGAATAAGAGACTATGAATAAAGAGAAGAATAAGATATAATATGAATAAAGAGAATAATAAGAGACAATATGAATAAAGAGAAGAATAAGAGATAATATGAATAGAGAAGAGATAAATGAATAAATAAAATACGAGATAAATGAATAAAAGGAATGAGATAAATGAATAAACAGAATAATAGATAATATGAATAAAGAGGAGAGAGAAAAGAGAAAGAAACATTATATGACTTTGCACAAGGACATACATACATACATACATAGCATATCTTCCTTCTTCTTCTTCTTCTTCTATGTTTATCACACTATCTCTCTCTCTCTCTCTCTCTCTCTCTCTCTCTCTTCTCCACCATTTTTCTTCGCTCACGTCTTTTTAATCTTCATTATTTCTCTCACTCTCTCTTTCTCTCCACCATTCCTCCCTCTTTCTCCTTCATTTCCCCACTCTCTCTTTCTCTCTCTCTCAGTTGTTCCCTATTCTCTCTCTCTCTCTCTTTCTCTCACACAGTTGTTCCCTATCCTCTCTCTCTCTCTCTCTCTCTCTCTCTCTCTCTCTTTTAACTCCCATTGTCTTTCCTACTTTATTCATTGTGTTTCCTATTTCCAAGCTTTATCTAATTTCGTCTCCCACACTTTGTTTACTTGCCAAATAATATTATCTCTCTTTCCACACATTATTATTACTACACGTTAACTAATATTATCTTTCTTTCCACACATTATTATCATTATTATTATTATTACACGCTAACTAATATTATCTTTCTTTCCACACATTATTATTATTATTATTATTATTACACGTAAACTAATATTATCTCTCTTTCCACACATTATTATTATTATTATTACTACTACACGTTAACTAATATTATCTTTCTTTCCACACTATTATTATTATTATTATTATTATTATTACAAGCTCAACTAATATTATATTTCTTGCCACACATTATTATTATCATTATTATTTATTTATTCAATGTAGAATTTAATTTTATATAAACAGTAAAGATGAGAAAATATAGAACTTTAAATGACATAAATAAAAGTTATATTATTATTGTTATTATTTTTATATTTTTTATATATTTAATTATACATAGAAAGTAAAGAATTGTAAGTTTGCATGTATGTATGTATGTGTATGTACGTGTATGTATATTTGTATGTATGTATGTATGTATGTTCTCCTTGATGTATAATTTAATGGTACACACACACACACACACAGACACAGAGGGTGGCAAAAGAAAGTTGATAAGCAAAGCAGTAATGAAAATCTATTTATATAAAGTAGAATTGTAAGTTTGTATGTTTGTATGTTAGAGTAAAGCTGTGTTGTGTGTGTGTGTGTGTGTGTGTGTTTCCCTTGATGTATGTATGTATGTATGTAAGTATGTATAATTTAATGACACACACACACACACACACACACACAGACACAGAGAGAGGGTGGCAAAGAAAAGTTGAACATATAAAGTAGAATTGTAAGTTTGTATGTTAGAGTAAAGCTGTGTTGTGTGTGTGTGTGTGTGTGTGTGTGTTTCCCTTGATGTATGTATGTATGTATAATTTAATGACACACACACACATACACACACACACACAGACAGAGAGAGAGGGTGGCAAAGAAAAGTTGAACAGAGCAGTAATAGAAGTTTTATATAAATGTGTAACGAAACAAAGACAACGAAGAGAGGCTACCAGCTGGGGTGTACCTCCTCTCACACTACCAGGGAGAGTAGGGAGAGTAGGGGGAGAGGAGGGAGAGGGAGAAGAAGGAGGGACTGCCACTCTGTCCTCTCATTTACTTAATTTTCCTACTTTCCCTGTGTGTAATATCATCTTTACCATATAAACAAGTAGCTATATATGTAAAAAATAAATAGGTAGTGTTAGATGTATTAAAAAAAGTCGATTGTTGGGTTAATTTTAATATATTTCTTGTTGATAAATTTCCCCAAGCGACATTTTAGGTTTTGGTTTCTCTCAGTATTGCCATCGCCTGTGTTGAGAATTTCGTAACCAAAGCCATATTATTCTGTGTTTGTTTGTTTGTTTGTTTACAGATAATATGTTGTTGTTGTTGTTGTTGTCGTTTGCATTTTGCTGTGTGTGTATTCTTTTCTTCCTTTTTGTTTTGGGAATGGGGAATGGGGAAGGAAATTAGGAAAGGGAGAGAGGCAGTCGACAGTGCGATCAATAATATGTGTGTGTGTGAGAGAGAGAGAGAGAGAGAGGGGAGGAGGAGGAACTATAAGAGGGGATAAGAGGCATGGAGAGAGAAGAAGAGAGAGTTGGAGAGAGATGGAGGACTCGGAAGGAAGGAGAGAAGTGGGAAGTGGAGAGAGAGAGAGTTAGAGAGAGAGATGAAGGAGGGAAAGTGAGAGGGGTGGAGGGAGGGAAGTGGAGAGAGAGAGATGAGGGAGGGAAAGTGAGATGGGTGGAGGGAAGTGGAGAGAGAGATGAGGGAAGGGTAAGTGAGAGGGGTGGAGGGAAAGTGAGAGGGGTGGAGGGAAGTGGAGAGATGAGGGAAGGGTAAGTGAGAGGGGTGGAGGGAAGTGGAGGGAAAGTGAGAGGGGTGGAGGGAAGTGGAGAGAGAGATGGAGGGAAAGTGAGAGGGGTGGAGGGAAGTGGAGAGATGAGGGAAGGGTAAGTGAGAGGGGTGGAGGGAAGTGGAGAGAGAGATGAGGGGAGGAAAAGTGAGAGGGGTGGAGGGAAGTGGAGATATGAAGGAGGGAAAGTGAGAGGGGTGGAGGGAAGTGGAGATATGAAGGAGGGAAAGTGAGAGGGGTGGAGGGAAGTGGAGATATGAAGGAGGGAAAGTGAGAGGGGTGGAGGGAAGTGGAGATATGAAGGAGGGAAAGTGAGAGGGGTGGAGGGAAGTGGAGAGAGAGATGAGGGAAGGAAAAGTGTGAGGGGTGGAGGGAAGTGGAGAGAGAGAGATGAGAGAGGGAAAGTGAGAGGGATGGAGGTAAAAGAAAGGATATTGAGGGATGAGAGTGAGAGAGTGAGAAATGGAGGGAGAAATTATATGTAGATGATTCGACAGGGCAAAATTATATTACACACACACACACACACACACACACACAACTACTACAAAATTATATTACACACACACACAGAAAACTACTAGTGATTCACACAATACTACTACTACTACTACTACAACGAAATTATATTACCCACACACACACATAATACTATACTACTACTACTTCTACACACACATACACAAAACTACTACTACTACTACTACTAATACTTTTACACACACAAAAAACTATTACTACTACTACTACTACACATACACAAAACTACTATTACTACTACAAAATTATTTTACACACACACATAAAAATGCTATTACTACTACTTCTACAAACACACACACAAAACTACTACTACTACTACTACTACTACTACTACTACTACTTTTACACACACACAAAACTACTACTACTACACACACACAATAAAACAACTGTATTTATGTTACTACTACTACTACTACTACTACTACTACTACTACTACTACATCTACACACACACACATATACTACTACTACTACTACTACTACTACACACACACACACACTACGAGGAATGGTAAAATAGGAAATAGAAGCATAAATAGGACAGAAGGAACAAGAAAAGGAGAAATAAAAACAAGGGAAACAATACAAGATGGAAGAAGAGGGAATGAAAAAGATGAGAGGAAGGAAGAGAGAGAAGAAATGATAAGATGGAGGAAGAGAGGAGGAAGAGTAGGTTAGAGGATTTAAGGAGAGTATGAAGACAGAAAGAGTGGAGAGAAGGAAGGAAGGAAGGAAGGAAGATAGGAGAGGAGAGAAGTAAAGGAGAAATGAGTGTGAAGAAAGAGAGGAAGTTGGAGAATGAAGGAGAGAGAAGAGTAAGATGAGAAGGAAGGATGGAGGGACGAGAGGAGAGAAGGAAGGAGGAACGAGAGAAGAGAAGGAAAAAAGGAGAAAGAAGAAAGAAGAAAAGGAAGGAAGGAGGAAGGAGAGAAGAAAAGTAAGGAAGGAGAAAGAAGAGATAAGAGGAGAGAAGGAAGGAGAAAGAAGAAAAGGAAGGAAGGATAAAGAAGAGAGAAGAGGAGAGAGGAGAAAGAAGAGAAAAGAGGAGGGAGAAGAGAATAAAAGTAAGGAAGGAGGAAGGAGAGAAGAGAGGAGGGAGATAGGAGGGAAAAGAGAATAAAAGTAAGGAAGGAGGAAGGAGAGTGCTTCAAGAACCTCCTCCTCACTGCAGCATTCTGATCGATACTTTCAAGATCTTTCCTCCTCCTCCTCCTCCTCTCTCTCCTTTGCTTCCTCCTCCTCTCTCTTCTTTGCTTCCTTCTCTCTCTCTCTCTTTCTCCCCTGTTTTCCTTTACTTCCTTCTCTTTCCAATTCTCTCTCTCTTCTGTTTTCCTTTACTTCCTTCTCTCTCTCTCTCTCTCTCTCTCTTCTGTTTTCCTTTATTTCCTTCTCTATGTCCAATTTTGCCTCATTTTCTCTCTCTCTCTCTCTTGTTTTCCTTTACTTCCTTCTTTCTGTCCGTCCAATTCTTTCCATATTCCTTCTTTATCACTTTCTTTGATATTTATTCACTTTCATTCCTATCTCCCTGTTATTCATCCTATCTTTATTTCCTCTCTCTCTCTCTCTCTCTCTCTCTCTCTCTCTCTCTCTCTCTCTCTCTCTCTCTTTTACTATCTATCTCTATCTCTCTATCTTTTTTACCTCCCTAATTCATCCACCCTATTTCGTTATTCCCAATTTATCCATCCTATTTCATTTTATACCATCTTTCCTAT
>JAWQEG010003690.1:52500-55000 GCA_033782935.1 Petrolisthes cinctipes | reverse complement strand
ATAGTGTATTTTATCATAATGTATTTTATAGTATATTTTATCATAGTGTATTTTAGGACATAATATTAGTAGTGTATTATATTGTGTATTTTAGTAATGTATTTTATTATAATGTATTTTAGTGTATTTTATTATAGTAAATTTTATAATGTATTTTATAGTGTATTTTAATAGTGTAGTTTATTATAGTGTATTTTATTATAGTATATTTTATTATAATGTATTTTATTATAGTGTATTTTAATAATGTATTTTATTATAGTGTATTTTAATAATGTATTTTATAGTGTATTTTATTACAGTGTATTTTATAGTTTATTTTATTAGTGTATTATATTATAGTGTATTTTAGGACATATTCATTACTTAATAGGCTACTGTATTATACTTTAGATACAATAACTTACATTACAGTCTTATTTCCTCCAAAGTATGCCAGGAAACAGGACCAGGTTTAAGAAAAAATAATAATTGTGGTTTGCTGTTGTTGTTGTTGTTGTTGGAATTGTTTGGAGGAATCATTTGCTCCAGATTTACCAACTATATATTAACTTGTATTTTCATATCTTATCTACACTATATTCCTAATCAGCTTATCTATGCTATACTTCAAATTCATTCTCTCTTTCGCTATCCCTCTCTCTCTCTCTCTCACAATTTCTTTTTCACAAACAGCCTATCTCTGTCTGTCTCTCTCTCTCTCTGTCTCTCTCTCACACACAATTTCTTTTTCACAAACACACAATCTCTCTCTCTCTCTCTCTCTCTCTCTCTCACACACACATGCATAATTTTTTTTCACAAACACACAGTCTCTCTCTCTCTCTCTCTTTGTTAATAATTCTCTCTACTGCCATTCCTCTCTCTTTAATTCGCAGTGAGAGGAGATAGAGAGGGAGAGAGGGAGGAGGAAGAACAAGAGAGGGAATGAAGAAGAGGTGAGAGATTTAAGCCCCAAGCATTTCCCTCCCTCTCTCCCTTACACACACACACACACACACATTCAGGTTTAGTGTGCCGCAGGTAATGAGAGAGAGAGAGAGAGAGAGAGAGAGAGAGAGAGAGAGAGAGAGAGAGAGAGAGAGAGAGAGAGAGAGAGAGAGGCTATTTTCTCTCTTCCTCTCATTTCCTCCTCTGCCCTGAGAGAGAGAGAGAGAGAGAGAGAGAGAGAGAGAGAGAGAGAGAGAGAGAGAGAGAGAGGGTCATTATCTCTTTTCCTCCTGTGCCCAGAGAGAGAGAGTCATTTTCTCTATTCCTCATTTGCCCAGAGAGAGAGAGAGAGAGAGAGAGACAGAGAGAGTGAGTGTGTGTGAGTGTGAGAGAAGGGGGTCATTATCTCTTTTCCTCCTTTGCCCAGAGAGAGAGAGAGAGAGAGAGAGAGAGAGAGAGAGAGAGAGAGAGAAGGGGGTCATTATCTCTTTTCCTCTTTTGCCCCGAGAGAGAGTCATTTTCTCTTCCCCTACTTTACCCCGAGAGAGAGAGAGAGAGAGAGAGAGAGAGAGAGAGAGAGAGAGAGAGAGAGAGGTCATTTTCTCTTCCCTCTACTTTGCCCTGACAGCTGGCCACAAGAATATTGAAGACGCCCTTGTAATAATATGGGATACTACATTCCATTTTTTTTTTTTTTTTTAAACCTGGCGAAAATAAACTTACACACACACACACACACACACACACTCTCTCTCTCTCTCTCTCTCTCTCTCTCTCTCTCTCTCTTGTGTTTTCTCGCTATTCCTTTCTCTTTCTCCCTCTCACACACACATCTCTATCTCGTGTTTTCTCGCTATTCCTATCTCTCTCTCTCTCTCTCTCTCTCTCTCTCTCTCTCTCTCTCTCATTTAATTTCTTGGTAGTTTTTTATCGGTTAGGCCTGCCAAATTAAATGCATTCCAAATTTCACACCAAAATCTACACGACTTTTAATCACTGAAATATATCTCAGGTCATGCGAGGTCAAATTTACACAACTTATAAACACTGGAATGCATCTAAGGTCACACGAGGTCATATATACACAACTCATAAACACTGGAATGCATCTAAGGTCATACGAGGTCATATATACACAACTTATAAACACTGGAATGCATCTAAGGTCATACGAGGTCAAATTTACACAACTTATAAACACTGGAATGTATCTAAGGTCATACGAGGTTACTTAGAATGGAACCAATGTATTCTGGTCCTTGTAGGGGAAATTTTGTGTTGGTAAATCTGGAGCAACTGAATCCTCCAAACTATTCCAAGCAACAACAGAACAACACCATTATTTGTGTTCATCTGGTCCTGTGTGTTTCCTGGCATACTTTGGAGGAATCAAGGCACTCCAATGTAACAAAAGTGAATTAACAACCCCCTTTAATATCATCCCAAAAAGACCCTGTGATAATTATTATGTTCTCCTAAAAAATTATTGGCTTTGAGTGAGTGTGATATTTTTATAATTAATGGGATAGAATATTTTTGGTACATTAGAGTGAGTGTGTGATATTTTTAT